>RQJG01001869.1:0-57706 GCA_009756435.1 Chionodraco myersi | reverse complement strand
AATAAAAAAAAAAAAAAAAAAATAAAAAAAAAAAAAAAAAAAAAATCCCGATCCCCGATTTTTTGAAAATCACGTGATCGGCTCCGATCCCCGATCACGTGATCGGATCGGGACATCTCTAAGGATAAGTAATACTTTCTTAATATATTGAATGTGTCTATTTCAATTGGTGAAAGTCAGTAAACACGTTTTTATATTAATATTGGCCTTAGTATTATTACTGTTAAGCAGACAAATGATTGTTGGATTAGTATGAGCAAGCACTTTTGGTTAATTAACATCCTTCATATTCACTCTGTCTCCTGACTGTTCAGTTTCCCTGTCATAATACAATGCTGAATGTTGGGGAGATATTATAATGGGATGTTCAATACACAAGATTTGAAGGATAAAAAAAAGGGGAGAAATGGGGAGTGGAACAGTGTTCAACATTTCAAGAATGTCACCTACATATTTCTGTAATTTAGGGTGAGAGACAAATCAGCATGGCTCTCTTTCTGTAAAACAAAAACATGTGAGGAATGCTTACAAGACTGCTGTTTCTGCAGAGCGGAAACCATCAGATACCGAGAGAATTACAGAGGCTTACGTTTCATATTTCGAGCTGCCCCTTCACCTGCATAATGAAGAGGAAAGTTGAATTAAAGTAAATATATTCTGCCTGTTATCCTTGTAATGAAAATATGTATGGACTCTTTCTGGAATTTGAACCAACAAACAGACATGGGTTGAGGCAATGTGTGAGCTAGTTTTCTAATCCTCCTCAATAACACTATTCTCAGACAGAAATAAACCATCTCCTGTCAATCTTTTTTCTCAAAGAATGTCTCAGGGATGAACCTCGCTTCTTACAGCAGGGGTGTTGTGTTTCATACTCTATACATCTTCCAAATCCAGATGTAAAAGGTAGTCCAGAGGGTGTAACCCTAAATTCCTCTGGCCTACTGCGGATGTAAAGGAGCACTATTCAATGCCTGCTGCTTGGCTCGGACAACGGCAGGGAAGCCCCCTCTGCTCTCACTCCCTTTGATAACGGTCAAAGACTGGGCAGTCTGCCGGAAGACAATTGCTGGAGAAAGGAAATGAGAAAGCCCGGAGCAGACAGTGGAAGTCTAGGAGTGGCAGGGGAGAGGAGAAAGACTGACTTAGGCTTTAAAAAGCTTCCAGTGATTGAAATAGAAAGAAAAAAAGGGGCCACAGACAAGGGGCTGGATTTCTGCAGCTCTCTGATGCTGGGCCAGAGGAGCCCATCGGTGTGTTCACATGCATGACAAAGTAGGATGTGGAAATGTTTCAATTCCTACACATTGAGTGGGTGTGTATGTGCAGACTGGCATGCCTTTGTGTGTTCATTTGTGGCATATTGTGTCTGTGAGTGTGTTAGGGTATGTGATAAAGCCTGCGTGTGTTTCAGAGAGAGGGGAGAAACTCTGAAAAGCCTCGAGGGGGATTTCCCTTGAAAGAGAAAGCTTTTCTCCTCCCCCTCTCAGGCACTCTCTTGCTCCCTCCTTCCCTCTCTCTCTTCCGTCCCCTAAACACTCAGAGTCGCCAGAGAAGCGAAAGAAGTGAAGCAAGAGGATCAACAGGCAGCCTGGCAAGTTGTAGCTCTCTGTGCTACAAACTCAAGACTTGTGAAAAGTGTACAAAGAATGGGAATAACTTTGGTTACTTTTCGATCAAGACAACTCACTGTCATGTGGATATACTTCAGCAGACTTCTGTTGTTGATGCTCTAAACATGGCAAGACTCTCAGCACGGAGCCAAGGGAGACTCTCTGGAGAGGATTATCAGGAACAAGCACTACATAGACTTTCTGCCGTGTAGAGAAGAAATCACCTGCAAAGATGGTAACGTTTTTGGTTTTACTGCTGGAGCTTGACTTGTGTTGCTTTAAGAGTTAAGAGTTCTCCACTGACTTAGTAACAGAGATTTGGACAAGTGACTTCTCTCTGTGGCTTTGCAGGTCATGTGTGAATGAACCCTAAGAATACTCATATTGTAACTAATGCATTTTGTATGCTTTTAGCTGTCTTTTGTTCAGTTTGTGTGTTACCATGCACATTACCAATCCACATTTCCTCTCTCAATGAAACCTAATCTTTGTGACATACAAAGGCAGCACAAAGCTAATGTAACTGCACTCTTTAAACATTTGTGTTGTCCTTAGCACAGTTTGTGGGACTGTTTCACATCACCAGCCCACGGCGTCTCTAGCTTTTAAAGCATGTGCACAAAGACTGAGTGACAGAAAGAGGCACATTGCCTTTTGTTTTGCATCCTTTGATTTGGACCTAATAGATGCGGATGACACCCATACTTGAGTGAGTGGAGAGTGTTTGGGGAATACATTATTTGACTGCTTTGCATTGGCACATAATGGAATTCTCCAGCTCAGTGTTCAGCACTTTAAAAAGTTCAAACCGCAGGGCCGCTCTAATCCCAGGCACAACAAGAAACTAATAAATGACAAAGAGTGAGCCCTAAGATGGGAAGATGTTTGATGATGGGTTTGTGGTAAGACGCAGCATCTTTGAAGTTTTAATAACTGGTTGTTGCTGTTGCGAAATAGTCAAATAAATGAGCAGATGAATTATAATGTTATGATAAAGACCATAATGAGGCATAATAAGCTTCTCCTTACTTGTCTTTAGCTTTCTATGTATAACATTCTTCTTTATATGGAAACCAGTCAGACCCCTAACATCTGTCCAAGGGAGCCAAATAATTGATAGCTTTAAGGAGAGGAGGAAGGAAGGATGTTTAAAGGAGTGCAGACTTGGCTTCTCATTGTGGCCACCACTGTACTTTGTCCTTCCTCCACATGCACCGCAGCACTTGTTTGACAAGCTTTAACAGCCCCAACTGTTTGTTTTACTTATTGCATGACCAATGTCGTCTTTCGTGACCACCCTCCAACTTCCAGTCATGAGCAAGCAGAGTCAAAATTATTAGATTACGAAAACGTGCATGACCAGGAGTTTCAATCTTAGATACACACTCAGCAATGACAAATACAAAGTCCCGGGCTACTGGTGTGCATTGTATTTGCCTTGGCAGGAGTTACTGTGTGACAAGGACAGCCAAGAGAGTCATTCATTCACCAGCAAGGTTAACACCTTTTCTTCTTAAGGCCTCAGAGAAGCATGGGTTTCATTCATTGTACATTGAACATGGTTAACATGGTAGAATTTGCAGTGTCCATGTCCGTTGCAGAATTCAAAGTATATTCAAAGTCAATGCAAATCCTTCCATGAGATTTGCTCCAGGGTTTTGGTTGTGCTCTCGTCTTGCCAAAACAGGTTTAGTTTAAAGTTTTCTCGGATTTAAAGGATATATCGTGGGAACAACTTACAATGGCAGATTTCGAAATCACTTAGCAAAACATTACAGTATGTCTTTTGCTTATTCATGAAGTGGATTTGGGGCAACATTACCATCTCAATCTAACACATGTACTGTCAAATATTTACTCTGCTTTTAGCTCTGTTCAGCTGTTCACTGACTCCTTTGTAAAAATATCAGGCTTGAAGTTCATTTTGTTATAAAACAACATGCTAGCTGAGAAAACATTTTTTACTATCATGTTGCGGTCATACAACCAAAAACAATGAGCCTAAAGATGCCAAAATGCTCAGGGAAACTGCAAACTCAGATAATAATTATATGTGAGTTTGTGGTAAAAAGCGAACAGCTTTCCCACACATAACAAATATATATTTGTATTGTAGCAGCTTTAAGTCTCTTGATAACTGAGATACACTTGCACATGCCTGCTCCATATCATCAGTCAGATATGCTCAGTCATTCGTAACAGTTCGTTTTTCAACCACTCAGCTTAGAGTATGCATGCATACCTTAATCTATTATGTGATGTAAACAAGCAGTGTGAGAGCATCCAGGTTTTGACTTGCTGACAGTATACATTCAGGCCACGCTTTAAGGGTCACAGCTGTGTCTCTCTCTCTCTGTAACATCCAGGGTAGAGACAGTATCATAGCTTCTTCTCCCTGCCTGTATTAAGTCATCACACTGTTCTCCCTTTGGCCAACAAATAATACTTCCTGCGCACTGATTTATTTTCTGTGATTTCGCCAAATGTTTACAAAGCCAGACGGGGAGAATCGTAACAATAAACTGATGTGATTATAGAGAAAATATGTCTAATTGCAGACATCTGCCTCGTGGAGCTGTTTGGGCCAAACCATTTCCAACTTTCTTCAATCAGGGAGTCGAGTTTCTGAGGGTTGTCATGGAGCTGTGAAACATATTTTCAGTGTGTTTATTATCTCTGTAGCACAAAAGCGGGTCAAACTCAATAGATGCTGTGTGGTGTATTTTGATAACAGAGCCATTGCCAAGTGTTTGGGGGAAAATATGTTCTGCTATAGTATAGGCTGTCAGCCTGCTTTGTCTGTAGAAACACAGTCACTGTAGCTTTGTCATTTTATACCCAGACTATGTTTGAACTGCTGTTGTTTATCCTCTCAGGGCTTTTTCTAAGGAAGATAACACCTGTATTATAGCTGGTTCAGTGATCATGATGCACCAGTCTCAAGTCATAGGATTCAGCTTTTGTTGCTTCGTTCAAAACCAGTCTAACAACTTTAATCGGAAAATCTGAGATGACATACTGTGAGATGAGACAACATTTACTGAAGGATAAGACATTCAGTTTGAATTCCATGTAGACTGCTGTGCTCTGTTTGGCTCTTGTTGGTGTTATGCACTCGTTTGAGGAGCTCAGGAATGAAGAGCAGCAGATGTCAGTGTTTAGTACACTTCTTGTAAACACATTCACATGCTGACTATCAAATCTCCCGTGTTAGGGCACAAGGCCCTCGATTAATTGTATTTCAGTCCTTTTTCAATGTCTTGGACATTTTAACATTGTGAGATGAACAATGGTAGTTAGGTGTGTTGCATTCTTTAAAAACAAACCATTTTTATGTTTCATATCTTGTAGTTTGCCAGAATGCAACCTTTGGGATATGAGCTAAAACCCAGGAGTTGTGTTGTCAGTAAAATGGGAGCGGTGTATTATGAGTCAGTCGTGAAGACATTCCAGAAAAAACTCAACAATGTTGTCGTTTAGTTTCAGTTTTGAAATGTACATTGGGAATGATAAGTATGTGGAGGAAGCCTTATAGTTGCACCCTGCTGCTCTTCCTATCCTCACGCCTCGGCATTTGGCAACTTTTTTAACTACACAGCAGTCTGAGCCTAGGGTAAGATTTCAAAATATGCTGACCTGGCATGACTGAGAAGGAGTGTATCCAAAACAGCGGTAGACATTATTAAACAAAACTGTTTTTTAATTGTTACATTTCACAACGTGTGGTTGTCATGAAGGGCTGCTGTGAGTCAGTTCTTTATGACAAGAGATGACTGCCGTGATTAATGTCGGATCCAGATACACTAGGTTGATTGTCCTATAAGATAAAATATTACAAGCCAGTCGTCATTGCTCATTGATCAAAGTCGTCATTGCTCATTGATCAAAAATCCAGGGTGGATTAATGAGTCATTGTGAAATAAAATCTCATCTTGAATCTCATGCAGCATAAGAAGAAAGACTGAATCGGAAACCTAACGCACTATTAGTTTGGCCTCTTCACTTTACAAACATAGCTAAAGTTCTCACAAATAAAATAAAAAGTATAATAGGAACCGTGCCAGATTGAAGGTCCGATAGGAAGCACATACCATCTTTACTGCTGGCAGCGGGGACTCTAATAAAAACGATGTGGGGTTTTGTTTTGGAGGTGCCTGGATTTAAGATGGCTTAGCTGAATAGAGTGCCCATCTGCTGAGTTTAACAAGAGTGGATCACACACAAAGAAAGCACTGTCTCACCGTCAAATAGGAGATACCAAATGTTTAAGGAAGAAAAGGGAGGATAGGAAATAACTGACAGATACTGATAACTTGTTGTATGATATGACTTAGACTGTGATCTTGGTTTTGATTGCTCTTGTCAGCTTTCTTCTTTTAGGTTTTGTGTCAAACCAGTCTGTATAAACTGCACATTTTCACTTTCTTCTTACCATGGTAATATTTCTCAATACTACTTGAGGTTAGGTGTCATTTCCCATCATTCCTCTTTGCCACCGGCTGTTGTTGGCTGATGTTATGGCTGAGTTGGTGGTGTGTCATCTTAGACTCTTGGACATATCTTCATGCCTGTACTTGCAGAATTCACTCGGTCTTAAGGATTTACTGGCAGGTCTTGACACAACTGTCACTTCTTCTTATGTTTTGGGTTCAGCCCGGAGGTGCCGTGACATTCCATTTCTTACGAGGATTTCAAAGAAATGTGTTGACCAGTCAAGACACAGACATCAACAAATCCTTACAGAATGTCGCATCAGGAACTGTGTCCATTTAGTTGAAGTTAATCTTCTTTAAAGTCACATTCTGGTCAGCTTACCTGCTCTAATCTTTTGAGCTGTGTGGCTGATTACACATATACACATTGTGCATATTACACACCTTGACAGTTTGTTTATACTGTGGCTCAAATCTGGGTCCAGACTTTCTTTGGCCAAGGCCCAAGGCAATATGAAGGAAACCTGTAATTATCTGCTTAATAAGGCGAAAACTCCCAGGGGGCCTGAAGGGTGGACAAGACAAAGACAGATGCCTGTTGTCCATGCTAGCATGCCAATTCAGGTCAAACACAGATCTTTGTTGGGAGCTGAAGCTATTTCTAGGGTTAAATCACATCACCGGCTGCACTGGATAATGAGGGTCAAAGAGGGAATTCCCTTGCGTTAAATGTATAGACTAGAGGGTGCGGCCAGCTGGACATCGATCAAGTCCCAACGTATCTGCAGCCCAAGATAAAGGTCCAGGATTTAAGCTTAATAGAACGCTTCTCTCTGGCTGATTGTGGGAGTGAAAATACCCTGGAAAAGAAGTAGCAACTCTGTCAACATGAGGAAACTTCAGCTGGACACTGCACACTGACATGCAGTGACAAATTGTGTTATTGTAGGATGTAGGGCAGTGATTGTGTCTGGGTGCTCACACAAGACTGAACAAATTGCTGCTAACCAGGAGTTTTTGTAATGGGACGAACGGTTAAACACACAAAAGGAATGCAGGCAAAAAAACTAAAAGTGTGATGAGACATTTCAATTGTACTGAACATTATAAAACGCCAGCTTATACACTACTATGGGGGTTAAACGACAATCTGAGCATACATCTCAGAACCTCACGTGTACTCCTTGCATTTATTGCTGTTCTAATCCCTAACATAACATTTTCAATGTGGTCGGCAATTTCTTCATCTCCATTAAATGCCCAAATCGCTCAATACAACTACTAGAGGGAACCAACACATATCTTGAATAAGGAAAGGTCATGTAAGTCAATAATGATCCGTACAACCCGCCGAATGAGAGAAATCTAAATCATAAGGAGTAAAGAAGATCAAGTTACTTAGTTTCCCCATTCGTGTATTTATTGTTCCAGATGCTGAATATTTGCCAGTCAGGGTTTCACGTCCATAACACTATGTTTTACAGAGAGGTTGTTTATTTACTGTAGTTCTGGACATGTATTTTAGAACCAGGTGAATTTGGCAATAACTTAGGGACATAATTTAGCTTTGTCTTAGAGGAATTCCTGCTGAACCTTTCACAGATCAGTTCAGACCTCGTTCGACAAATAAACAACCTTGAACCTGTTTTACATGTTGTCTGGCACTTTGTGCGATATAATGAGATGCATAGGAGAGCCCAACGCTGGCAGCCCACTCTCCTTACTCTCAGTTCATTTGGTTTGCTAGCCTTTCTGAGCTTGGTCCAGCAGAGCAACGCTTTGTAACATCTCAAGTGGTTCTCACTTATATAAGTATCACCAGCCAACCACCCACAGAGAGGAGCCCGTGGCGTGTTTTCAACCATCTTTGTTTTGAGAAGAAGTTAAGCCAAGCTAAGGAGTTTTGTTATTTTAGCTAGTGTTAACAAAAGTAGGTCTGCATCTCAAATGATTTTGAGGTAATGTTATGATAACAAGTCATATTTTTTCAAAGACTGAATTTCAATAACTGATTTAAAGGCTAAAGAAGAGAGATTGGAATATGTTGTGAATTCCAGAATGAAATCTAGAGTAAAAACAAAATGCCCCATCTCTTAACTGTGACTTAAGAAAAAGACATGTCTCTGGTTTAGTGCAAGCCTTAAAGCATACAGTACAACCCAAAGTGCAATGGCTGCATTCAGACTAAGACAGCTGTGCTGAATTACCGTTCAACAGCCAACCTCGAAGGTATTCTGTTCTCCATTGACTAATCTATTGTGACAGATGTGCACAATCACAAAAAGGAAGCATTTTTTTCTACTGAGCACATGCAATGTCTGGAAGAACTAAGACAACTTTGCAAGAGTGGTCAAATATTGATATTGATTAAGATCCAACATCTTAGCCTACATTAATTGTGTTCTAAATGTGTACAAAACTGCCTGTATTTCAAATGTAAACAATGTTTGAAAGGTGTAGCTAACAGAGAATGTAAACACTAAACTAAGTTGTACGAGTTGTGGAATTATTTGGTGACTCATACAACTACTTTATGACCTTTGTTCCCAATGTTTCATGGCTGTCCAAGGTGCTCCCAAAAGCATCCGTAGCTAACCAGTGTGAGCTCTTTGAAGCTGCGGTCCTTCTGTTTATCCTGGGCTGGTCTCTGGTCTCGGTTTGGCCATCAAGCTAAATGAGGAGGGGGGCTAAAAACAGACTCCTTTGTGGAGCTGGGAGATTGACACAGCAGGGTACTGTGAACTGATTGTATGAATAGCACGCCTGCTGTGGTTAGCTGCTAATACCTGTCTTGATTCAGAGGAAGCGTCAAGTCCTTAAACTCAACATGAATATTGTTCATTTCATTTCATTTCATAACAAGGTGTCATTCCTTGTACTGAACTGCGTGCGTCATAGGTGCTATTAGAACGCATAGAAAGTACTGTGTACCTATCCAACATCAGACAAGTATGTGAAAGGTATTTTAAACACGTCTTTTGAACAGATTTTCCCCCAGGCTCAATTTAAAACAAAGAAGGCAAGTTTATATGTATAGCATCTTTCAAAACATAAAGCCATTAAGACATTATTTAAAGAAACACAAGGCGTTATAGAAAAATACACTTTTATAGGATTTTAAAAGATATCAAATAAATAACTTTGTTGATAGTTTCCTTTTAAGTAAGCCCCTATCATCAATTGTGTCTGGCTTTTGACTAAATGCTTTTGATATAAATGACATCAATCAGACTTAGTTGTACTTTTTTTTGCTGGTAGTAGCTTGTACAGTAAAGGTGGTTAAGCCTTAAAACCTAATAAACCCAACTGTGTTTGTGAAGCATGCTGTTGTGTTTAGTATTCACCTCCAAACATGCCTGCATAAGCAACAATGTAATCACACAAAGCCTCTCAGAGCCGCGCCTCAGCATAATACAGTAAAGTAATAGTTTGATTCACATGACAATTTACAATCAACCTACAGGTAACACTCTGAGTTTGTTTTACAGTATCTCCAGTATTACACAATCAAATCAGAAGTCCTGTATTTGCAATACTTATTCAATTGCATTAAAAGCCTGGCTGTCATGTCATCAGGTGGTTGACCAAACATGCTTTGAAGACGGCCTCTCTTCATCTGAAAATAGGTTGTGAGTTTAGCTGGATGTCACCCGTGGCACAGCTGGTGTTGGCAGCTCATCTACTAAGGACATTTCTACATGCAGTAAAGATGAGCACTAAGTGTTCCTATGACAGATAATTGTGTCGTTTCACGCACTTGCTTTTTTATGGTAATTTTTAACAGGACTGGGCATTTCTTTTCTCTGCTTTGCTTCTTCTTGTCACTTTGAATAAGATCAGACGCTGGCCCTGGTCTGCTACAAATATAGGAGTTTAAATGAAGCATATCCTGGCCAGACATGAAACGAGTTGCACATACTCATGCAGGACTTAATCTTCTCCAGATACTCTTTTGATTAGGCTCAACCAAAATACCCCTCTTGATCTCCTAAAGATGACAGTATTAATTCACCTCAAAGCCTTTTGATAGGTGAATAGATTATTTTGTTTACATTTTTGGTGAATTTGATCTTTTGGTGGACGTTTCAGTTTGTAAAAGATGATAATGTATTTACTGATACATGTTCATAGTCCAAAAAGTGCACTCATGCACAAAGGTTTATCGCTTTGAAACCAAAAAAAACAACTCTTTGATGTATTCAAAGCGCGCACAGCGAGGGGTGAAAGGCCAAGAAAAATATCTGTCCTGTCGTTTTGCATTTACAGGGTATTTGTTCTCCCTTGACCACGTGAAGCTTCTTCAAAGAAATCAGTGTTAGAAAAGACATTAACTTTGAAATGTGTAGTCCACACTACACACTCAGGTTGCTATATGTTCGCACACATTTGAACCAGAACTCACACACAACATGTCATTGGATGGAGAAGGCCAATACATTCAGATGATATGCCACATTATTTAATAACTGCAATGATAGGATTTCAGTTTGAGGGCAGCTAGCCTATTTCAATGACACAAGATAGTCTGTAATATACGATTTATTACAATTAATGTTTTACAATTTATGTGCCTTGATTAAAAACTCATTACTCATTTGAAAAGAATGTGCACATCACACCACTCCTTAACTTATTCCCTGACATTGATGTTCTGAATAAGCCTTCATTATGTGCACATCAGATGTTTTATTGCGTTAATTTGAAGTGAAGAGGTTTTTTTTTTCTTCTGCAATATCAGTTCTAGGGTTTGATATAGTTCCTGTGGCTTTGACTCATTAATACTTTAAATCAAAGTAGACATTAAATACAAAGGTCACACAAATAATTAAATGGAATTGATTGCTTTCTCATCCAAGAACAGGTGGTTATTAAGTTTAACTGTATCGTTTTTATTCGTAGCCTTTGATTTATTGATTTGTTGTTGCTGGTATTCTTCATGGGTTTAGCCAGAGTCTAACAGTCTGTTTAAATAATAATCATACACACAAACCTTATCTCACTGACCAGCACCTCTTCTTGACCTCCAGAACCCTGAATCTCTGGACTCGTCCATCCAGAGCACCCTCTCGGCCCTCTTCCCTCCTTTCGAGGCCACAGCTCCCATCGTCCTCTGCCAGCTGTTTCGCACCATAGAGGAACGTTACTACGGTGATGCTTTACAGTGTCTGCTGGACTTCCTCATTCCCTCCAAACACCTGCTGGAGAGTGTTCAACAGGCAGCATGTGTGAGTATTCACCCATGTATTCCAGGCTTTTACAGAAAGGGTTGTGTGGATATTGTCTGAAATGTGTAAATTCTATTAGACTTTTATTATCGAGATTAAAGTGGGTGATTAAGATGTGTTTCTAGTGTCTTTGTCCTCTATTTTTACATGGAAATGACAGACAAATGTAAAGTCTTGTGATACATTTCACATCACACTCCTCAATGCTTATAATATAACTGAAGTTATACCTACCCCACCTTTAAGTATAGGCCTACACAAATACTAAGGTAGACTTCATGGAACTACAGGATTCGGTTTTTTGGAATGCAATAGATCGACAAGTGTGCTTAATAAAGCTCCCAATAAGGGTGTTTTACATTCACTTTGACTTACCCTTCCAAATATTGTACATCCCTACTGTCCATAGCGAATACACGTCCACATGTGCTTAGGAAATCACAGCAAAAAGACCCTCTCAATAAGTGCAAAACTTCCCTGAAAAAGCATTGCGTTTTTAGTTGTATTGAGTATCAAAGTATTCCACTATGAATTGTATACAACCTTGGGTACAATGCACGAATAACAGCTAATAACTAATTCGGCATACTTTAAAGATCACCTATCGTGCTATATTTAAATGATATATTGTAGTAGGGCCATACCTATAAGGTATATTTATACGTTTCTGAAAACTGAAACTCTGCCGCACGGTCCCCTCGTTCCTTGGAAGAGACGGAGAGGTGGGTGTTTGTCATCTGCTGGTGGACTAACCGGAGAGAATTACAGTGCTTGCCTCGACGGGGAGGGATTGCATTGAATTACAGCAGCGGGAGCAAACGCTTGCCTCGGGGAGGGAGAAAAAGAACCACAGCGGAGAATAAACAGAAGGGCAACCATGGCAACCATGCAAGGGAAGTATTCATCGCTGCTTTGGTGGCAGACTACAGCGCCACTTACAGGCCTGGCATATGTACTACAGCGTCTCCAGCGCTTTCGAGCAGCGCGGTGGCCCAACCCCACATTCCCCTGATAGGTGGAGAGTTGGCCCAATAGCCGTAGCGCCACCGTCCTGACGTTAGGACAGTGTTCAAATCTGGATCAGTTTTTATCAGATCCGTTGCAGCCCCTTTTTTAGAGATTTGGGTATGGAGGAAAATAGAGAGGGTTGTGTTTTCTGACACTTGGTGAGTTCCCTGGAACACCGGGGACACATATTCATGTATAAAAGACGTACAAAAGTGCATTTTGCATGATAGGTCCCCTTTAAATGCTGCCAAAAAGAAATGGAGGGGGCTGAGCAGGTTGAAATTGTAGCCCATAGCGTCCGGTCCATACCGACATTACACTTCCTGTTTACAATTGCAAAGTCCCCATGGGAACTGTAGTTCCAAAAATCAAAGCATGATTAATCCCCATATGAGAAGACGAGGAATACAAAAAAGAGTGAGATACAATACAATAACATAAAGTTTCATAAACTTTTTTCATATAAATATTATGAATATCTCCCTTTTTTTTTACTCGCTCTTGCATACCTGCAGTACGCGCCTCGATCCATGTATACACACATTTGGGTGTGTTACAGTGCAGATCCAGTTGCATACCATACATAACATTTATAAACAATGATACATTTCCAATTTCCAAGTTGCAGCTTATCTTGTGTTTACTTGGCAACAGATAACTCAGCTCTTTGTATGCTCTATGCATTAAACGTCATCAAAATAATAAATATTTACAGTGTATTCTAACAATCTACTAAATATAATAATAATAATAATAATAATAATAGATTTAATTTGTTAGCGCTTTTACAGGTGCTCAAAGACGCTTTACAGATATAGTGAAGATAAAATAAAATAAAGGAACAACAAATAAATATATAGTTAAAGTTAAAGGTGGGGTAGGTACGTTTCAGAAACCGGCTCGAGATACACTTTTTGTTATATTCCATGGAATGCTCTTAACATCCCGATAGCAATGAATATCTTAAGTGCTTTGACAAAAAATCCATAAAAAAATGTCATCTGTGGAAGCCGTAGTACTGTAAAAAGTACTGTCAGCCTTCCATCTCGTGCACGCATAAATGTATCTCGTGCCCTCATTGGTCGTGCCGTCATTGGGCGTGCATTGCGCGTTCATGTGTGTTGGAGGAGGTGCTCTGTAAGGAAGTCTGAAGGAAGGGGCGGATTCTTTTCGGCTGTGTACTTTCAAATTTGAGTGCACTCGAGCCTGTTTCTGAAACTTACCTACCCCACCTTTAAAGTCAAATAATACAAAAACAATCACACATTAAAAGCCAGATTGAAGAGGTGAGTTTTTGTAAGTTTTTTGAAGGTGGTGAGGTCAGTGCAGTCTCTGATGGGTTGTGGGAGTGAGTTCCAGAGGGAGGGGGCAGCGACGGAGAAGGCTCTGTCCCCCCAGGTCTGGTGATTTGTGCGGGTGGGGATGGATAGGAGGTTGGCTTCTGATGAGCGGAGGCAGCGGGAAGGAGTGTGGTGGTGCAGCAGGTCTGTGAGGTAGGGGGGGGCCTGATTGTTGAGGGCTATGTGAGTAATGAGGAGGACTTTGAAGTTGATTCTTTGACGGACAGGGAGCCAGTGGAGGTTCTGGAGGACGGGAGTGATGTGAGTGATTATTTCTGAGAGACAGTTGGTGAGAGTGGAGTGTGTTGTGGGGGTGATGGTTTTTGTTGAGATATAAAGTGGAGGAGGGGGCCAAGCACCGAACCCTGGGGGACGCCTTGGGACAGAGGAGCAGTGGAGGAGGTGCAGTTGTTGATGTTGATAAACTGATGTCTGTCGGCGAGGTAGGATTTCAGCCAGGAGAGTGCAGTGTCGGTAATGTTGAGTGATGATTCGAGGAGGGACAGCAGGATGGCGTGGTTGATGGTGTCGAATGCGGCGGTGAGGTCGAGGAGGATGAGGATGTTCAGGTTGCCGGAGTCAGAGGAGAGGAGGAGGTCGTTTGTGATTTTCAGAAGAGCTGTTTCTGTGCTGTGTATTGATCGGAAACCGGATTGAAATGGCTCAAAGAGATCTGTGAGAAGAGAAATATGACTAATATTTTAAAATAGGAGAAGACAAGAACTTACACATAAATGAAAATATGATACAAATGTATTAGGTAGAGTAAATAAAACCAAAATGACACTGACAACTTATTTTTTATTTTTTTTTAGGCTGGATACTCTGATGTGGTTTTTCGCTGTGAGGGCTGGCCTCTGTGTCTCCATGACAAAACCGTCATCCAGTTAGCACCTGTGAACCCTCTGCTGCTGCGTCCTGGAGACTTCTATCTGCAGGTGGAGCCTTTCGGGGAACAAGCTGCTCGTGTTGTCCTCAAAAGTCTTCTGGAGGAGGGCTGTCGAGAAGTGGAGGAGACCCCTGTTCCTGAGACTTCCTACCCCTGCATCTTCACTGAGGAATGGCTGCAGGAAATCAATGAAGGACGCCAAGGAACTCCTCTTTCCCGTTGCTTACTTTGCACGGATCAAGGAGTGATCAAGTTGCCCTGGGCTGAAATCGCCAACCCAGAGTTTTTAGACAAGCCTAAGATCTTGCCCACGTATCGAGAAACTCCTCCTGAGCCAAAACAGATCTCTGTTCCTTCCCATTTCAACTCCTCCACCCTCCCGATGGATGCCATGTTTTGTCCTGCCAAAGACAGGATGACAGCTTCTTTCAAAACTGTGGACTGCTCTTCCAAACTCGTCAAAATGGATCATGAAAGACGAACCCCAAAATCCTGCTCCAGACCTTTAATCAAACCTGTGGGTTGGGTTTCTCCTAATACTTGGGACAGTCATAATTATCGAGAGATTGAGGGTGATTATGTGGATCTGGTGGATATTGCCAAAGGGAAGAGGTTTGTGGATAAACAGAGCCATCCACATCCACCCAATTCAGTATTGTTTAAACCTGTCAGACCACCACCACCTGTACCACTTAGGAATAATGTTCCCTGTGAAGGCACCCTTCAGTATGCAGAGGAGCCTTGTACACCGTGCAGCCAGGGAAGGCTTGAGCCTGAGTCAGCTGACCAAGACTTGAAGTGTAGGTACAGAGAATCTTACGTGGCAGCACTGAGAAACCCAGTCGCTTTTGAGAGGGGGAGTGTGGAGCTCCTGGCTGCCTTGGAGGAGGTCAGCCTTTGTGAAGAGACAGAGTTAGGATCCAAAGGAGCATTTGAAGCTCAAAGAGACAAACTTGGAAACTTTTGTAACCACTGTAATAAACCTGTGACGAGTAACAAGCGCTGCCAATACAGACACTGCTGTGAACCAACACCAGAGACCTTTGCATCTCAACTCAAAGATCTTCCTACCAGTTCTGAATCGGAAGACCTCATGAAGGAATCCCCCAAGATCTTGAAATCAACACCTGGTTTGAGCCATAGTCACAAAATTCAGATGAAACTTATTTCCCAGCAGACAGCACATAATGCCAGTGCGCACCCTGGGTCAGGCGGTGATAATAAAGCTCTTCAGAAAGTGGAGGTTGTGACACCATCAGGAAAACAAAAAGTTAAGGTTAGGTCTCTGTCCACGGTGTCAGAGACTTCCAAAGGGAGTCCACTTCTCTATAAAGTCAACAACAGGAGCCACAGTGATATCTGCCCTGACACAATCACAAGCATCATGCAGTGTAAGAAAGGTGAACTGTTGGATCAAGTGACTTTGAAGCTGGAAAGACTGAAGTCCTCTAAAAAAGGTAAGCAGACTAGACAAGTTAAGGCTAATAATCCAAACTACTTTCTTTTTCTGTTTCCTTTTTTCTCCCCACCCACACACACATTTTGTACATTGTTATTACTGCACACACAGCCATTCGTTATGATCTGTTGCTAAATGCTTGAAGGGCAACTGAACATTCACGTCAAACTGACTGATCGAAACTCGACCGTGACCTCGCGTGCTTGGAGGAATGTGCTTCCCTGAGATCATAAAGGCTCTTTAGAGAGAAGGGTTCAAAGGTCAAAGATCAGACTTGAGTATGATCTTCTCCCACTACTGTCTTGGTTCTTCAGCAGTACAGCTACATTCACACTATTCCCATAACAGAGGGAGTGAACGGAAATAGCATGCTGCACTCCCATGAAGGCGAGGGCATGAACCCCTTGGGTAAAAAGAAAGAGCAGAGCATTCCTCTAATGCACAGAGACAGCATAACGTGCAAGAAGGAGGTCTCTGTGTCCCCTGCACCCGCTGGCATGCACCTTTATGCCCTCAGAGCGGCATGTAGAGATCTTGACTTGAGACATGTTTGTCATGGACTGTTAAAGCAGCAAGGAGAGAACACAGGCACGTCTTTGTTGGCCCTAAAGGGAGGCCAATTAGGGTGTCTGAAATCAAAGCCAGGCTTAGTCGCAAGGCCACTTTAGAGTTTTGTTACAGAAACCATGTCCAATGTTAAATGCTGTCTGCAGCTGTGCAGTTGTGAACATGTTGATTGATGACGATTAAGATTTCCGGATAAATAATTTAATAACTACTGTTGCTATAAAAGGACAACGTTTCTGGGAAAAATAGGGAGTTGATAGTTTATAAGAAATGTTCGCGTTGTCTTTGAAGAACATCCTCTCGAGACAAAGTCTGATAAATTAAACAAAATGATGTTGTGAGAAAAAAAAATACACACACTGACTTTTTCTGGCAATGATCCAATTATATTTATTTGGTTTTCCATGCATTTCCTGTGTGAAGACAACTATGTTTGTGTTTACTGTAATGCAGACTGCCAATCAAGTAAGAGTGAAACTCCCTTCACTGCAGATGGACCAGACTCAAAACTCAATTTCTCAAAGATAGAAAGGCCATCTCCTCAACAAGTTCAACTTCCGTCTGCAAGTTCTGACGCTCCTCAGCCTCCAAAGACTGAGGACTCGTGTTTCAGACGCATCGGTGGTCTGTTTGGACTCGGCCTTATTTGTTTGCCAGGTACTTGATTTCTATCACCCAAATAATGTTCTCTGTATGATCGCAGCATTTGTCATTAAACAATGACTCAGGTCCTTTTATCAGTCTCAGTTATATGTCACTTACTTTTTTATTTGTCTTGTACACTCAGGCAGTAGGGACCGAACAGGAAGAGCAGTGCTGGAGGTCCATGGTGGCAACGTGGAGTGGACATCCCCTCTTTCAACAGCCAAGAATGTCTGTGAATTACTGCTCTACTTACACGCCATACCAAGGTACTGGAAACATATTAACTGGATATCTTTTTCTAGCAAAGAAGACCAAATTGGAATATAGACCCACAAAGAGTAGCTGCTCAAATGTATGCTGTATGCAAGAATAGGTCTGACCACAAGAGGGCAGCAGACACCATTTAAAATCTCTCCAGTTCAGGTTTTGAATAAAGTGATACACGTTCTTACATCCAGCCTGAATAAGTCATCATGTACTGTATAGGTCATCCTGATGGCTTTACAACTAATACAACAACATATTTTATTCAGAACCACAACTTTTAATAATTCTGCCTCCTTCAGAAGCTACTTTGAGATCAGCCGGCAGTAAAGCAGGTCATAGTTCTATGACCTGTTCTGACCCTAAGGAGTGTCACTTCTCCCCCTCTACTCTACTATCGCACTCTTTTTAAAGTGTTGTTTGTTTACACTGGGTGTAATGGAGTCTTTGAAGTTAATAAAACCATTCTACCAGATAGCTTGGCCTTCCTCTGTCCCCACTAAAGAGCCATACCATAACAGTCCCTGGCCAGGCTGGCTGCCAACTGTCTGGTATGCAGCGCCTTGCTAGAGTTAACAGCCATTTCTGAGGTAGGCTCTCACAACAGTAACCCAAGAAGGGCACATTAAGAGGGGAGTGTGGAGGCGTCAAAGTGTTTAAAAGAATGTGTGAAGAAAAGTGTGTTTATGGGGATGTCAGAGAGACATAAGAAGATAAATACCGATTTGAGAAGTGGAATTAATAAGCCTAAAAGCCTGTTATGAAGTCATAATGTTTGAATGTGTACTAACATGATTCAATGTTTTGCTAGGAAAGAAGTTCGAGAGCTAGGAATGACTTTGGTTATCAATGCCAGGAAGAAACCTCCTTCACTTCATTTTTACAAAGCTCTATTGATGGCCCAGGTAAAAAAAAAAAGCCTGCATGCACTTGTCCAACTCAACAATACCTGCACTCATCCCAAAACACTCACACATCATCAGGTGATGACAGACGTAAACTATCATGTTCCTTGATTCACAGATAAGGAAGATGTTGGGTTTTGCTTAGTAGAACAATGAGTAACTACGTACATGGGGTTTGTTAGCACTGCAGTAAAGAAAATGCACTAGAGGGCGCAATCTACATTTTTTCAGATATACTTTTACTCCAGTGTAACACACTGTTGGACTATTGTCCTTGGACATTTTCTTTTTCAATTCAGAGGGAAGGTCAATAAGAGTACACATTGTATTTTGTTATGACAAATAAATCATCTTATATCTAAATTATCAGAGTAACCAGTTTACATTATGTTGAATTACAACACATGATAGTCTATGGTTCTTTGTCTGTACCTGACCTGACTTACTGATCTGCTGCAGGAGCAAGCTCTCCATGCTGTCCACAGTATCGTGCTACTGGTGGATAAAGACACTTGTCCGCGACCTGAAAAACAGCCAGGGTTACAGGTCAGGAATTCAAACTTCTTCCTTGTTCTCCATTGTTCTCTTGATTTGACACTTGCTATGACTCTTACGTACATTCCTAACCTCGCCTTTTTGTTTTTCTTTCTATAAGATGGAAATTGTGACTTCAATGAAAGCCCTCAACAAGATAGTTGAAACTTCCCAGCTGACCTCTGACCTGGGAGGGACCTTTACGTACAGTCACACCGACTGGCTGCAGTTTCATCAGGTACTGCATATTCACTCACAAACCACAATCACGTTGATAAACTGTGGAGTTTCCCGTTATTTCAGAGGAGGATGTTGTTCGACCGCAGTTATCCCACTGAGGAATGACTCGTAATGTGCACGCCCTCACTAAACATCCATCACCTCTATCATTCTTTAATGCAACATTTAACTTTGGTATTTGAGTGGAAGAAGGCTGTAAACTACTGACTTCCAAAATATATATATTTTTTGTCGAAACTGATCAGTACAACCCTCACTGGCTCTTCAAATATACACTATTTCAGTTTAATTGAATGTGAAAGGGCAAATTGTTTGCAAGTAAAATGTTGATGTTATTCAGGTTGCATGATTAAAGTATTCAAAACCAAACTACTTCTAGGTTTTTGTACATTTGGGCATTGTTTAGTTTATATCGTTACTTTTCATTTTCATCTGATCCTGGCTTGTTAAGCACTTTGGAAATCATCTTTGCATGAAATGTGCTATTTGAGTAAAATGAATATCATTTGTAAACTGCAGGTCAGATGGAAGCAGCTAAAGTTTTTAATCTACAACACTGTATATTGTATATTTGTTTCCTTTCTTTCATCTTTTGCATTTTGTTTGTGAATTTCTGCATCACTTTACATTTTCAGGTCCCTAAACACATTATAAGAAGGAAGGGAAACATGTAATTTAATCTAACAGAGTACTATTCACAAATATGTAACTGGTAGGTGAAGCTTCGGGGTCACAGTCCAATAGGTTGTGAATCAAGAGCACTAATGTTCCAGATGGAAAGTCCTGAGGAATGGCTTCAGTATAGCTACTCAGAGTGTTGTTAAGGATGTCTAATTAACAGTAGCAGTCAGGTCTGAGACACTATTCTCCTGTGTCTCTGTTTGTCTGGCGTCTTTCCCTGCTAGCACACAGAAGGCAGTCTCCTGTTTTTAGATTATACGTGCACCTCACTGCGTCAGCTCTTGGCCTCTGGATGGCACTGCCTGTGATGCTGTCAGCAGAACAGGGCAGATAACTCATCACCTCAGAGCTCTAACAATGTACAATCTTTTCCACTTCTACTAAGTTTTACATTTAATTCATTTCAGAGACTGGTTTCTTTCATGACTGACCTGCGAGGAGCCGACAGCTTGTTGCAGAAGGCCATAAAGAAAGTGGATGGCAGTAAGAACTTAGACACAGCGCAGGTATACAAGGTCACAGTGTGAAGTAATGTTATTAGTGCACCGCACATTTCCAAATAGCTCATAGGTGTTGACTTTGCTTTTGGTGTGGCGGCTACAGGAAGTGCAGCAATGCATTCAGGAACAGAGGGCCTCAATGAAAGAGGTACTGGAAGACACTCGAATGTTGACCCTGCAAAGAGAAGGGGGGGCCGTTCTAGCCAGAATGAGGAGGGAGGAGTTCAGGTTTCCCCAGTCTGAGGACTACAGGTATCAGATCATATTTACATTTATTTATTTTCAGATGTTTGTGCCAGGTAAAACACAGAGATAAATGGCCTTGCTGTTTTTTTTTTAATAATATGCTTATTGTTAATTTTCAAAAGGATTAAATCACATTATAAATTCCACTTTGAACATTTGAAATGAATCCCTAACCCCCTGCAATCTTACAGAAAGTGAGATAAATTAGAGACAACAATGTAAAGAAAGGTACACATACTAATATTAGGAACAACAACATACAGGTGATCATAATAATAATAATCCACTGAACCAAATGTAGTGCTATAAGAGCACTTCAGAAAAGGATAGTTGTTATGATTTCAGTTGTTGCTCAACAATTGATGAGTTACAGCAGTGGGTCTCAAAGTGGGGGGCGCGTCCCCCTCTCAGTGTTTAGATTAAATTAGATTAGATAGTTAACTTTAGTCTAAGTTATCTCAGTGGGTCTCAAACGTTTTGGTCACGATTAATGTAAACAATTATTTCCGAGGCACAGTTTTTTTAGTTATATAAAAATAAGAGAATAAATGAAAAACAGGTATGAAATACTATATGACAGTAAAAAAAGAATAAAGTTTAAAAGGGTGATTTGTAAAATATCCATAAAGAAAAAGTAAATCTGTTTACAGTTCTGTTTCAAATGGGTGTTGAGAGATGTATCCATAGATCTCTTCATTTTGCTCTCAAAGTTCAACAGATTGATGCTTTTAACTTCAATATTTAAAAATAAATCTTCCCGGGGGAGCTTGCCCCCGGACCCCCCTATGTGAGGTCCACACACCACCTATACAAACAGCTGCTTACACCTATATGCCGTGAGCTGATTATCGAGCCTTCATTGTAACAGTCGCGGGTACATTGTGTGTTTGCGTGGGGAGTGTTGCAGTAGAACATTCCACTGTAGCTCCCGGTGCATTAATGGGAAACCCTAAATATTTGAGCACCCTCTACTCAGTATGATAAATCTCTGGCGCCGCCACTGAGCGTGACTATTTGTGTTGGGGGGGCCCGACCTTTTTTTTTTTTCTCCAAAGAGGGGGCCTGACAGAAACAGTTTGAGAACCACTGAGTTACAGTAAGAGCCTTACAGTAAGAGCCTTACTGTAACTCATCAATTGTTGCTTTAGCCCA
Source organism: Chionodraco myersi (assembly GCA_009756435.1). Taxonomy (NCBI): domain Eukaryota; kingdom Metazoa; phylum Chordata; class Actinopteri; order Perciformes; family Channichthyidae; genus Chionodraco; species Chionodraco myersi. The sequence goes on along the minus strand of RQJG01001869.1, from coordinate 36,005 downwards.
TTAATACACTTGAAATAACAAATGATACTAAATAACCCAGTTGCGTGTGATTTGTCTCATCGTTTTTTTATTGTTTATTCACTGTCCTTGCAGAGATGCTCTGGAGTCTGTGACTAGTCTGTATAACCAGGTGGAGGAGAAGCTCCACACCCTGGTGATGAGATCGAACGAGTCACTGCAGCAGCTGGAGCTCCTCTTCAGGCTCAGAGAGATGGAGGCCAACATTAGCACGGTAATACAAGTTCATAACAATTAAAATCTACAATATGTGAGGAAACCTTTACTAATGAAGTGTTTCTATGAAGAGAGATTCAAGGTTGTCTCCTTTTGCTCTCATTGATTTAACTGTTTCTCCGTCATAACAAGTGTAAGGCCACTCACAGTGCCAAGTGAACTGTAACATTGTGTAATCCTACATTACGTCATGCAGGCTGGGATATGGTTCAATGCAGAAGGCGAGCAGAGGCTGAAGAACTCTTACACAACAAATGAGTCCCTGATGGGCACTGAAGAGGCCTTGCAGCACTTTGATGTGTTTCACGCAGAGTCTAAGGTATTACAGCAATATAACAACATTTAAAAAATTGCCTTTATTTGGCTGTCGATGTTAGTTTTTACATACCAAAGGTTTTTCTTTCTTTTTTTCTTTCCAAAAATTGTAATTACTTCACTGTTAACATTAAGGGACTCCCATAGATGTGGGAAAGGGGAAATCAATCTTCCACTTAACATCTTATTATGTGTTACAGGAGAAACAACAGTACGCCTTGCCCCTGGTGACGGAGGCAGAGGGACTCGTTGGGGCGAGTGAGTCCAGTCCTGCATCAGATGTTTTTCGGACTTTGCTCAGCACTTTCAAATCCAATGTGGATGATTTTATGGTGCGGGCAGAACAGAGGCACAAAGAACTGAACACACTGGTGCATGTGCACCGCTTCTGTGACCAGGTATGTATTTTGTCATATTTCATCCATCTGACATTTCAAATTAAATTGTCCTTTTTCTTCACTTGCCGTTTGCCAACTAACTTTAAAATTCCATTTTTCTTTGTTTCATTCTAGGCGTCTGCTTTGGCCAAGGAATGCAGTCATTTTCTGGAGCAGGTAGAGCCAGGGTGTTACTCAGCTGAGACCCTGAGAACACTCCAAATGTATGTAAAGAGATTAGGTGGTGAATTCTCCACCCTGCATTTCCAGGCTGTGAAAGCTAAGGCCTGTGCTGTGGGATCAGGGGCCTCGGGGCTGATGAAAGTGTGGAATGCCGCCTTGGTTCAGTGCCAAGAACTTAGGCATCGTCTTGAGGAGAGGCAAAAGAAGGAGAGTGGTGTAGATAAGAACCAGATCCAGCAGACCACAGCTGCAAACCCTCAAGAGGTATATGGAGGAGTAGAGAAGGAGGAGAAAAGGAGCGAGTTGGGGGAGGACGAATGCTCCCAGAGACAGCAGCCAACCTCTCAGAAAGAGGTCGTTAATATCTCAAAAAGTGAAGGAGATAGCACCACTGCTGCATGCCTCAACCACGATTTAAAACAGGACTTGAAAGATGGTGAGGGAGGAGAATCCAAAGCACATCAATTACACGGAGAAGAAGTTAAAAACAAAAACAATTCTCCAGTTTTTCCACAAAACGGCCAATTTCCTCCAGAAACCAAACAAATGTCCAGAGCACATCACAGTGAGGAAGATCTGAGGAGAACAGACTCAATTAATGAGGGCGATGATCTCCCATTGCACCAACCTTTGGGTCGGTCCCTGAGCGAGGGCTCATGTGCGAGCTCTCATTTGACAAGCATCTTTGGCCTTTCACCTTTAAATGTGAGACACAAACACTGTCAGCCACTGGAACCAAATCTGCAGACCGCCCAAAATCTGCCCGTTTCCCATAACGAGAGTTTACGGTCAGGAAACCTGAGCTGCGAGTCAAAAACAGACAGTAATGAAGAGGAGGGTGGAGGATGTTCGGCCTCTACACAGAGCCCTAAGGATTTAAAGACCCCAGAGACATTACTCACACCAACAGAAAACAATGGCAGCAATGTTTTGTAAGTAAACCCCCTTCCTCAGATGTAATTTAAATCTCAGTGAGATGCTGTACATTACATTACATAGGTTATATTCATGAATGGCCCAGTTGTTCTGTAGTTGCAACACTGTCAGACCCGCACAAATACATCAAACTGACCCCAAGCTCACCTGGGTTACATTATGAGCTTCACATTCACACTTTCCATTTCCTGTATGCGGAACAGGAAACTGCGGAGGATCATGGAGGAGCTGCTGTCCACAGAGAGGGAGTACGTCAAGGCCCTGTGTTATGTTCGAGATCACTACTTCCCCGAGCTGGAGAGGCCCGACGTCCCTCAGGACCTCCGAGGCCAGAGGGGGAGCATCTTCGGCAACTTAGAAAAACTCCATGACTTCCACCGGCATCACTTCCTGAAAGAGTTGGAGAGCTGCGTGGATGAACCATTCAGAGTGGGACGCTGCTTCTTACGACATGTATGTGTAATATTAACAGTGCAAAGAAGTATTACAAATCAATTATAGCCTGCAAGTTCGGTAGGACCTGGGTTATTGTTGTTTTCATCACGAAACTATGTCAAGGCAGATGTGAGACGTTAATGTCGAGAAGTCGTCCATGGTTTCCTGTTTTGAGCCAAAACCATAATAATTAAGCATAATCGTTTGCCAACAAGAGCCCTGCCAGATGTGTCCTGACACATCTGGATGTGTCCTGACACATCTGGATGTGCATCACCAATGCAATGCCTTTATTTCCAGTATTTAACAACTATATTTAACACATTTATTGGAATTGAGAAGTACACACACATGTGAACTGCTCTGATACACTGTTTAGTCTGCACTTCAGTTTGACGTGTGCGTGTTCTTTTGTTGCAGAGGATGAAGATGACTAACGTTCTTTCTTTTTCATCTGTTTTTTTAGAGGGACAGCTTTGCTTTGTATGCCCTTTACAGCAAGAACAAACCACAGTCGGATTGTCTTCTCATTAATCATGGACAGGGCTTCTTCAAGGTGAGAAGCACTGCCATCCTCTCTTTGCTCTTCATTACTATTCCCATTTCTCTTCTCAAAACCACATCCTCACTTTTCTTTAAAAATACTGGAGATAATGATGTGTTAAGAATCGACTAGCTGCTATGTGAGCTTGTACTAAGACCAAGCAGTTCTTTGAGTTACTTTTAATGTTGAGATTTATAATGCAAACAAATATAAATCAACTAATTACAATGTTTTGTCATGGATTAGAATACACCCCAGTACACAGTCTTTTAACTAAAACAAAGTACTTTATAAAGTATTCGGAAATTGCCCAGTTGGTATAATGATTTACTTTTTGATTCTTAAGATAGATGTATACTTAAGGACTTTTACTTGACACTGAGAACTTCTACACCGTGGTATTGCTAATTTTACTTGTGAAAAAAATATTAGTAGTTATACCACTTCTGAGCCAAGCTGATAGCATTGCTAATAAAAACAAGTGACCTTCTAAGCATGGGGGCGCGTCTCTTTACACTAAGTCATGATGGATGTCTGTCTCTCCACTTATCATTAAAGTGTTCTCCAAATAGACTTCACCCTTATTCTAATACCTTACTAGAAGAACATTTCTAGCACTGCTGGACAATAATGAAGCGTTGTCTCCTCTCCTCGTACGGCAGCAAAAGCAGCTGAAGCTGGGGGATAAGATGGACCTGTGGTCATACCTGCTGAAGCCCGTGCAGCGGATCAGTAAGTACAGCCTGTTGCTGCAGGACATGATGAGGGAGTGCGGTCCGGGACAAACCAGAGAGATGGCTGAGGTCAAAGCCGCCCTGGAGGTCGTCCACTTCCAACTTCGCCATGGCAACAACCTGCTGGCAATGGACGCCATCCACCACTGCGACGTAAGATAATAATAATAATAATAATAATAATAATAATAACAATAATAATAATAGATTACATTTGTATAGCGCCTTTCAAGGGACCCAAGGCTGCTTTACATGGTGAACAAACAAACAAACAAACAAACAAAAGGGGCAAATAATAAAGTACAAATTAAATAAATAGCAATGGGAGTGGAAGCAGGGGGACTGTGATGGGTTAGGGTTCAAAGGCCATGGTGAATAGGTGAGTTTTTAATGAAGATAGGCAGCTTGTTCCTTTAAAATGTTGTGTTGTATTGTAAACCGAAATATTAAGAAAGACCATAAGAAGGGGAGGTCTTCATGTCCTGTACACATTACATACCTATACAGTTATGCTCTATTGATATATAGTATACTGTGATAAGAATGACTTATCACCCTCCAGCAGTTCATTGAAATCTCTACTTTGATGGGGAAAGCATAGTTGGCAGACAGGTACAGACAAGGCAAGATGACAGCATTCATCCATTACAGTTATTTGTAAGTGAGGGGAAGGAGTACAGTTTTCCAAAACATTCATCATTGTGGATTTGTGCAATACCTTAGGTCTACAGGGATTGATGTGCGTGGAAGAAATAAAATGGGTTAATTATAGAGAAAGAATTATAGTTTCATAATTTGTCCATGGAATGTGAAGGATGCTGTGTGCTTGGGATGTGCTCCATTACCAAAAGAGCAGATTCATAGGAATTGTGTTGGTTAGCTTATAAAGGTTATCGTCTCTGTACATTGTCAGACAATATTTTGTAGTGATTTTAACTGAAATTGCCTAAGGCATTTATATGAAATGTTTATGTCCTCATCAGCTGAATTTAAAAACAAAATAATCATTTTTGGGAGAAAAGGCTGATTGTACATCATATTGATAAATAATTTGCACAGTTGAAGTTGGTATTTTCTATTTCCTTTTGCTGAATACCATACATAACCCCCCATAATCTCTTTTTGTGTGTACTGCAGGTTAATCTGAAGGAGCAGGGGCAACTGATACGGCAGGATGAGTTCTTGGTCACATTCAGGAAGAAAAAATGTTTACGCCACATTTTTCTCTTTCAAGAACTCATTCTTTTTAGCAAAACCAGGAAGACGGATGTAGGAAATGATACATATATCTACAAACAGTCATTCAAGGTACACTTTTTGATGAACACACACAACTTGATGTAAGGTCTAAATGTGTTACGTGAACCAGAAGTTGCAGTAAATTAAGCAATAACCGTTTCAGATCTACTACTACTTCCTCTTTTGTTGTAACAGGATAACTCCCTAAAGGCAATTACAACTCTCTTGCAATACACCTACTCATTATTTGCAGACGTCATTCTTCGAGAACAATTACAAATGACCTAAGTTCAAGGAGAGGCCTGGACATGAAAATTGGCATTGAACATTGTCCCATTTAGAGCATCGCGTTAGAAATAATATCTCAAAGAACATTTGGATACTGTACTAGAATGTTAATTAGAGAAAAGAAAACATTGCAGTACATTAAATATAATTGAAATTCATGGATTTAAATTGTATATATATTTCACCTAATATTTAAGTACTTTCACAAGAGAGCAAACATTAGACGAACACCTAAATCAGCATAAACCCTATTAACACCTTGGAGAAGCTTTCAACTGCAACTATAAGCAAATATTCAGGAGCCAACCTCGACCTCCAGGTTAACAACACTAGCTTTGGCCCCATACACTACACTTTACTTTAGGGGCTGTCTTCCTATGAGATTCACACTTTGTCCACCACTAACATAACATTTATTAGATTTTGTCCTCACCAGAAGTTTAGTAAATCCTCTGAAAGACTGCATAACGCACCACAAGTCAAATAAAACAAGTTGTAGAGAATTGTCTTTACTTTTCATGCTTTTCATATTTCAAACTAACATGTTACATGACTAGTTTGTCTTTGCTTCCATTTAGACATCAGATGTAGGCATGACCCAAAACAGTGGTGACAGCGGCCTGTGCTTTGAGATCTGGTTCAGGAAGAGGAAAACCCAGGACACATACACACTTCAATCAGCCAGTCGGGAGGCGAAGGATGCCTGGACCAAGGACCTGGAGCGTATCCTGTGGGAGCAGGCAGTACACAACAGAGGTACCGACAAATGGACACAAATACATAAACACGCACTGGTGTGGCATGACATGCGCATGAAATGGCTTCATGCCAATATACTGTACTGTCCATTACAAATATTATAACATGTGTGAGGTTAATGTAATAGAGAGTTGTTGATGGCTCTCTCTACTGCAGTGAGAGTTGCCAAATAAATGTAGTTGTACTTTGTATGATGACAATAAAGATATAGTCTATTCTATTCTATTGATCGAGCCTTTTCATTATAATGACATTTGCCCTTCCTGTGTACCTATCTTTCTTGATATTTCAAAACAAGTGAGCATTTCCACAATTTCTACAATGTGGTATTGCTTTCTATACCAAAGTAATAGATCTAAGAACTTCTTCCACCTCTGCTTGTGTTTGCTTTAATTTCCATTCCTGAATTTGAAAACATTTTGAACTGATTATTTCACATGTGTTTTTAGAGGTCCGTATGCAGGAGAGAGTGTTCATGGGTATTGGAAACAAGCCGTTCATGGACATCCAGCCCAGTGATGCAGCAATCAATGACAGAGCTGTAAACTATGTACAGCTGGGAAGAGGTAAGCAAATAGGTTTACTCACTGATTCATGGCTTTCATTTTATTCAGCAGCAGTGGCCAGGCCAGCAGATTGACTCAGGCCAGCCTGTTCGCCAATGAAAACCAACAAAATGCTAATTGTGTAGGCTAACCTTATTTGTTGATGCTGCCTAACAACTACCAGTGTAGTGATACACTTTGCCACTCTGTTTATCTGGGCAGAAAGACATGCAAGCATTTGGGAATGAGCAACAAGTAAACATCCCACGTCTTACCGTAATACAATATAGGCTACAGACACCTTTTCAAATATCCAAAACTTTCCATGACCTTGAGTGGAATTCATACTATTAATAACTACCATTTCCTTGCAATCCTGCTAACGTAACTAAAAAACAACTACATGTGTACTCACTGAATCCACCCAGTGGCGGACATTTCCATGTGGCCTGATGGCCAGTCTGGAGAGGTGGAGGCTTCAGCTCTTCTTTAGTGATGATACAATATTGACGTTGTGCCTGATGCATGGATTCTGACCTGTAAACCCACCAATTCAACTATTAGCTATTTTACCAAATGGTCATTGATGAAGGTGACAATAGGCTTTATATAACTTTAGGCTTTTTTGATCGTATCACCCACTTTCTCTCACTGCAGGAAACAGGGTTCTGTCCTCACTTGGGCCATTGGATGGGTTTCTTGGGGTTCGACCCAAATCTGGTGGTTCAGGAAGCAGCTCGTCCTCTTCCTCTTCATCTGGAAGAGGTTCCCTGTCTCCCGGGGGATACCTGTGTGGGCCAGAGAGGAGGGGGGTTACAGGGGGCCTTGGAGGATACGCATTGCCTTCTGGAGTTATAGAGGAGGACGCCCTGGACCATGAGAGTGGGAGTCACAGCTTATTGCGTGAGTTTAGTTAATATGTTCTTAACTCATACATAACCAAAATGTTATGAACCTGGAGATACTTTAACAGTTGTATTTCTCTCAAACAAAGTCACAGGTTTGGGTCAAGGCCAGGGCAACCAAGGACATTTCTAAAGGGAAGTTGATGGAATTGACCATTTATCCATTGAACATGTGTATAATCCAGCCTCCTCTTTGTTCCAGTGGACAGCTCCGAGTCGTCTGGAGAGAGTGTGAGTGGCTTCAGCTGCTCCGGTCACAGCTACCAATCGACCGTTGGAGGAGAGGTGGAGGAATCCTCTTCCCTTTGTTCCTCCATGAACACTGATAAAGAGGCATTGGTTGCTCATAGGACTGAAGCCTCTGCAGTCTTCCAAAAACCAAATGCTCTGGCAGGATCCCCAGTAAAAACCCAACCACCAGTTGCACCAAAGCCCAAGATTAAACTACAAAACCAGACCAAGGACCTGCCCTGCGGCAAGGTGCAGTACAAAGCTCCTTACCAGTGATTAACTGTTCACAATATGGAAACTTAAAATACCTAGTGATGAATTCATCAATAAACGATCTCTGCCCTGTTTATCCGGACTGCCTGCACCATAAATACTGTCTGTTCAATAAAAGAATGTTGGAAATAATCCCTTTTTTATTTATTTTTTTATTATTGTGGTATTCAACAATGTTATTGCATATGGCATGTTTTCCTCAATTTGTGCAGCTCTAGTCTTTATACAGAGAAGTGATTTTTCTGCATGCAGATTGCATTTCCCAATGTCAATTATTCATCTTCTGTTGTGATTCATATTTCATTATATGTTGTATGCAATCCCTCAGGTTCAGAACACCAGTGTTGGAAAATCCACTGAAGTTTGACCTGTGATGCAGTACAAGGTGAGTGTGAGTAATTTATACTTTACCCATTGTTCTTAAACTTTTATTTACTATAACTCCTTTTGAACAGTTGGTAATTATGTGTATTATAAACTGTTCTGCTGTGGAAAGAAAATTGATTTAAACTTTTTTTTCTTCTACAGATTTGGATTTCATCCAAGAAATGCCATCTGTTGACGACAGCGTTGAAGATGAAACCATTCAAACAGACATCCTTTCATACACCAACTGTAATCCATAACCACTCTGTAAATAGTTGTCCTAATAATTGTTTTTAAAAAAGTCTGTAAATGTACTGTACTCAAACATTTCAAAATGCTTAACTGACATGACTGTCCCTGTAAACCAGTCTCATATCTCTTGCAAAGGATCATAGAGTGTCTGCAGTCTTTCAGTGCTTACCTGCTATTTGTAACACAATGCTAATAATCGTGGTGAAATTAAATGAGCAGAATGTTATTAACAAGCAACTTACGGATTCTAGAGGAGTTTTGTCAAATGTGGAGGTCCGTGAAGAATTGTATCACAAAGGCAGCAAACACCATTATGCCTTTTTGTCCCATTTCCTTTTGTACAGATTTATCAAACTTGTTAAAACATGTGTCCTACTTTTTTTCTCAAAAATAAAACACATTCACTCTTTCCTTTCTTTTGATCATTCGTACAAGCTAGTATTTTACTGAAGTGAAGGTTAGCAACTTGCTTTTGTATTTGAAATGTAGCGGATTTACAGTGATGATAGGTGTCCTTTGTGTATTTATTTGCACAATAACTTTTTTTGTATCCAAACCAAGATGCAAGATCTTTAAACAAAAAAATGTGTGGCTAACATCTAACAAAGTCTAATATTTTAATTAGTCAAATAGTTAGTGAATTTCTGGCACACATTTAAGATGGGGAATTTATATAGTCGAGTAAGTTATCCAAATGCATTTCCTTGATTAATGAAAAGCAAATATGCAACACCAGAATATCCAAACCCACATTAAAGAGTTAACATAATTTGAAGAGAATCGATTGATTTGTTCACAATACTTTACTTTTTAAAAGTGAAGAAGAAAATGAAACATTGTAGCCGACATGTCACATTAAACTGTATGACAGATAGTTAGATTACTAGCCTACTAGCCTACTAGCCTACTAGCCTACTACTAGCCTACTAGCCTACTAGCCTACTAACTAGCCTACTAGCCTACTAGCCTACTAACTAGCCTACTAACAGTTCTATCTAACAGGAAATGTTATGCTTCATTGCGCTCAGCAGGAACCCACTCATATACTTCCCCTAAACCTTCTGCTTTTCCGACTTCTTTAGAAGTAAAGGTTTAAAAATATTTCCTATTTATTTTCTTGGATTACTATTTGTTACGATTATTGTGTTATGTCACGTTTTCTATGTCTTGGTTTGGGTGTTTTGCTGTTCTCCCCGTCATGTTTTCCTCTTGCTATATTGTCTGGTCCTTTTCCCTGTGTTTTTCCTCCTGTCGTTAGTTTCCCTGGTGTGTCTAATTTCCTGATTGTTCCCACCTGTGTCTAGTTACCCTGTGTTTAAATTCCCCTGGCTCCCAGTGTTGAGTGTTGGTTCGTCTTGTGATTTGGCTTGTCCTCGGTGAGTGTTCTGTTCTGCCTGTATATATATATATATATATATAGCCTTGAAATAAAGGAATTCTTTTCACTTTAATCTGCATTTGGGTCCTACCTGCTTCCTTCGCTCTACCGTAACATTACGAACCAACCAAAGATGGACCCAGCGGATTCAGCTTTTTTGATGCCACAGGTGGCTGCTAAGGGAAGGAGGCGCAAAGCCAAGCTAGCAGCCATGCCTCCATGCTCCAGTACCGGCCCACGCAGCTTTGCGTCCATACTGGATTACCTGGCTTACACAGCCAGGGTCCAGGCTTCCGCTCCGGACCTTACAGCCAGGTTTCCGGCTCCAGCTGCCACAGTCCCATCTCAAGTTTCCTCTGGAGTCCCCTCTGGAGTCCCCTCTGGAGTCCCCTCTGGAGTCCCCTCTGGAGTCCCCTCTCGAGTCCCCTCTCCAGTCCCCTCTCGAGTTCCCTCCTCTAGTCCCTCCTTTAGTCCCTCCTCTAGTCCCTGCTCTAGTCCCTGCTCTAGTCCCTGCTCTAGTCCCTCCTCTCGTCCCTCCTCTCGCGAGTCCCCTCTCGAGTTCCCTTTCTCTAGTCCCATCTCTAGTCCCTCCTCTAGTCACTTCTCGAGTCACCTCTCCAGTTCCCTCTCGAGTCCCCTCTCCAGTTCACTCTCGAGTCCCCTCTCCAGTTCACTCTCGAGTTCCCTCCTCTAGTCCTTCCTTTAGTCCCTGCTCTAGTCCCTGCTCTAGTCCCTCCTTTAGTCCCTCCTTTAGTCCCCTCTCTAGTTCCCCTCGCGAGTCCCCTCTCGAGTTCCCTTCTCTAGTTACTCCTCTAGTCCCTCCTCTAGTTCCCCTCTCTAGTTCCCCTCTCGAGTCTCCTCTCGAGTTCCCCCTTGGTTCCCCTCTCGAGTCTCCTCTCGAGTCTCCTCTCGAGTCCCTTCTCGAGTCCCCTCTCGAGTTCCCCCTTGGTTCCTCTCTCGAGTCTCCTCTCGAGTCTCCTCTCGGGTCCCTACTCCGGGTCCTGTCCCGTTGGGGACTCCGTCGACTACTCCTCTGCCGGAGGTCCTGCCAATCGTATGTCTGTCCCGTTGGAGGCCCCGCCGGGGGGGGGGTAAACTACTCTAACTGCCGGGGTCCTTGCCAAACCTCTTTTGTCCTTGTCCCTTGGAGGTCCCGCCGGGTCTTCTACTCTTCCCTGCCGGGCGGGCGTCCTCGCAGCTCCTTTCTCCTTTCTCGTGGGAGAGTCCCCCGCCGCTCCACTCCCCTGCCGAGGGTCCTGCCAACCCTATGTTCTCTGTCCCGTTGGAGGTCCCGCAGACTACTCTTTCTGCCGGGTGTGGGTTCCTGCCAACCCTTTCTCCGGTCTCGTTTGGGAGGTCCTCCAGCCGGTCTACTCCCCTGCCGGTTGGGTCCCTGCCAACCCTGTGTTCCTGTGTCGTTGGAGGGTCCCGCCGTTCTACTCCCCTGCCGGGGGTCCTGCCAACCCTATATTCCCGTGCCGTTGGAGGTTCTACCGGGGGCCCTGCCAGCCCCATGGTCCATCACCTTTGATCTCGCCGGGGTTCCTGCCAACTCCTGGTCCACTTCCGTGGGGGATCCTGCCGAAGCCTGTCCGACTGGCTCCGGTTTCTGTCCGGCTGACACCGGGTCCTGCCCGGTCACCGGAGCTGTCCCATCAGCGCTTTCCTGCCCGGCCTCCGGATCCGGTCCGGTCGACACCGGTTCCTGCCCGGCCTCCGGAGCTGTCCGGTCTTCGCCCTCGAGCCCGGCCCTCTGAGAGCCGGAGTCTTCACCCTCAATCCCGGTCCCCTGAGAGCCACGGCCTTCACCCTCGATCCCGGGCCCCTGAGAGTCACGGCCTTCGCCCTCGAGCCCGGCCCCCTGACTTTCCCGGCCGCGGTGGCCTTCGCCCCTCCATAACCCCCACCTTGGACTCTGTCTTGCCCCCGGGCCGTCCGCCCGAGTCCATCTTCTCGGCTTCTACCTTACCCCCGGGCCGTCCGCCCGAGACCCGTTCCTGGTCCTCTGCCTTGCCCCCGGGCCGTCCGCCCGAATCCCCCTTTTTGGACTCTGCCTTCCCCCCGGGCCGTCTGCCCGAGACCCCTTCCTGGTCCTCTGCCTTGCCCCCGGGCCGTCCGCCCGAGACCCCTTCCTGGTCCTCTGCCGTGCCCCTGGGCGGTCAGTTCAGTCCCGTCCTCCTGACCCCCTCCACCCACCCTGGTGGCCCTAGTTTTATGTCCCTCCTCCGGTCCCCCTCCACCCACCCTGCTGGACATTGTTTTTTGGACGTTTATGGGACTGTTTTGGTATTTTAGGGACGTCTGGAATCCGTCCCTTGAGGGGGGGGTTCTGTTACGATTATTGTGTTATGTCACGTTTTCTATGTCTTGGTTTGGGTGTTTTGCTGTTCTCCCCGTCATGTTTTCCTCTTGCTATATTGTCTGGTCCTTTTCCCTGTGTTTTTCCTCCTGTCGTTAGTTTCCCTGGTGTGTCTAATTTCCTGATTGTTCCCACCTGTGTCTAGTTACCCTGTGTTTAAATTCCCCTGGCTCCCAGTGTTGAGTGTTGGTTCGTCTTGTGATTTGGCTTGTCCTCGGTGAATGTTCTGTTCTGCCTGTATATATATATATATATATATATAGCCTTGAAATAAAGGAATTCTTTTCACTTTAATCTGCATTTGGGTCCTACCTGCTTCCTTCGCTCTACCGTAACACTATTAGATCGGGAACTGAGATGTCACAGTCACGTACTTAGTCATTTCCAGTCTGTGCATGCAATGCACAGCTCTGGAGCCAATAGGGGAGAAGGGGGTAAGTTGAGCCACCCCCTGTAACCAGGCAACGCCTTATAGTTATAATCAAGTGACCAGAAATTATGCAAGCTCCACCCATTTCTCATTGCCTGTGAAAGAGATACTGTGGTCTGGTAAGTAAACATTTTTACAAAAAAACGTGTTTTGCTTGTCAAAATACATTTTCTAGATGTCAGCTATATCGGCTGTCATGTCAAAAAAAAGTATCCAGGTTTAAACACATATATTGTATATGTTGATGTGTTGGGGAGTGTATTAAACCATGTGAATCATTAAGCTAAAGATGACCCTGAATTTTAATGCTAGGCTATTTTTTCTAAAATGGTGGGCATGGGGTAAAGTGAACCATGGGCCTTGGGGTAAGTTGAGCCAGTTTTTCAATGGAGAAATGAATGAAAGTAGGCCAAGTTGATAATAAGAGCCCATTGTAGGCTACATTTAAAGTTGAATTTACCCTGTGTTTGATTGGTAAGATGTATGCAATTGTATCATTTGTATGATTACTTTTTCCTTTTAACATGTTAAAAAAAAAATCAATTCAATCGAAATTTATATTAAAAATATTTGAAAAACTAAGCTTGTATTTGGTTTGTTATTTATTGTTTATAGTTACCTTTAAGATTTGTTGTAGGTATGCCCAGGTTTGAACACTGGGGCAAGTTGAGCCCATAGCTAGACTGTATATAAAGGTTGAGCCACAACACTTTTTTTTTTTAAGAAGTAATATTTTCACTGCCCTTGATCAAATATTAATTATTATCATTGCCATTGATAGGAGACATCCTGAATTATAGGTGTGTGTTTTCATTTTTACTATGTGTAATTTCTCCTTGCTTAGAGGACAGCATAACTAAAAAATGGCTCAACTTACCCCACTCTCCCCTACTCTTATGTGGTTTATAATAGTCTGCCTTTAGAGCTGCAAACCATATGACTGACTCTTACTGTAGGTAATGTGTATGGGTTTTACTCGAAATAAACTAGGCTCATAAGGCAACATGTCACCAAGTGTAATACCGGAGTGAAAAAGAAGAAAGAAAGAAATATATATAAAATAGTGAAACAAACAAAAGGTAACATTTTAAAGTAAAAATACTTATCAAATACACCTGGTTTTAATTGCCTTCTTATTTTTAATAGCAGTAAATGTTACTGCACTCTGTACCTTTCCACTATTCTTCTGTTACGTCAAAGTGGACCTTTACTTATTCTTGGCTAACCCAGCACACATACATTAGCGTTCAGACCATCCTTCAGTAATGAATCACCGGAATATGTTTGCAAGAGGTTACAAGTCAACATGTGGGCGCTCGCGCGAAAGGGTCGCGTCACGCCCACCACCAGGAGGAGGACGACTACAAATAAGAGCGAGATAACGGTGAGGGTTCACACACATATTCCCCTTTGAGCCGCGCTGCAGATTCGCTGGAAACACAGTTTGGTCAAAGAAGAACACACCTGTAGTCATGTCTGAAGGTAAGTTGTACTCTCATTACTTGTATTTGTTGTCATACACTTGCTATTTAAACAACAGCAACAACCATTTGCGATGTAATTGCATACAAAAGTCGTGTAGTAGCCTAGTTCACAACTAGGTAAGTTATTGAACCGAAACTCGGCTATGCGTAATGAAATGTATTTATTCTACAAGTCAAGGATTTTGCTTTGCAGTTTTATCTCCACCGTTTTCGATACAGGTGTTTGTGTTAAGGCAACTCACTTTCAGTTTATTTAATGCAGTGCTCATTTATTCTAGTCACTGACAGAATAGTAAATGAGAAGGAAGGTCAAACAATGTTGTCAGAATATACTGTAGTCATGATGTGTCCGAAATAACCTGACAAATGTTAAGTTGTCACATCCTGCATATCATTCTGTCAAGCACACAACCGCCTGACATCTGAAGCCGATGCATCTAAAAACAAATTGAACCGCATGTTTGAGCTGATGATTGTTGTGGGACCCTTTTCATAGCAGCTGGAGTCAACTGCTTTATAGGAAGGCACACAGACAAACATACAGAGACACAGAGACCTACACACACACTCACACACAAAATAGTTAACTTGTAGGCCCTTGTAAAGACATTTAAAACTCCTCAAACACCTTTAAAGGTTGAAATACAGCATTGACCTGTGTGCAGGAAACGTGTAGTATATGCCAAACATGTCTGAGGAGTAGTTTCACATTGTATCGAAGAAAAGGTAGAATAGGCATACGATTGTCACTTTTAGGTGGCTTGTGAACAGAACAGTAAGTCTGAAGTCATAAATAAATGCTTTTTCTATTTTCTTTATTCAATCTTCACAGGATGTTACTAATATGTATTTTTTGCAGCAACTACACACAAATAGAAATGAGCAAATATAACACCACTGACTACAGAATTTGCTGTTAGAATAAACAGCACATTGATGAAGAAATGGCACCTGTTTTCCATCTGTTGGAAGCTTACAAAGCATTTAGTTGAAAGTGTCTGTGATGGAGCGCTGAAGTCAGCATGGGTGTTAACTGCAAGACTGAAAACTCCATTCACTTCTGACGGGAACATATTTATTTTTCCAGGGTTAAAACACTGTTTACTGTACCAGTGGCTCCACAGTTGACACTAGCTAGATTTGTTGTCATTTCCTTATTAGGCTTGTGCTGCCTGCTGAGACAGTGCCTCTGTGTGTGGTTCTGCTGGTTATGGGTGGTACAGTTGGACTGAATTGTGGGCGTGCACAACATGTAGAGGTCAGTGAGGAGGACAGGGTCATTGCTGTGGAATCTCTGCCCATCCGTTTCATATTAAAGCCTTGTGCTGCAGTTATTTAACCCAATATATCAAACTGCATGTTTGCAATACATTCACCGTGCAGTTTGGCTTTGAATACCCACATGAATACCATCTGCTTCACCACATGCTGTTGCACTGTGGTTTTAAATCAAAAGAGATGTTCCCTTGTGGCCAAAAAAAACACCCCACAAAACTTTACAGAAAGCATTACGTCAGTTTCCCAGTGCACCATTTGTCTGCTGTGAACGTTTCAGGTTCATGGACATTTATATGATATTAATCTTTATAATTTTAGTTGTATTGAACTCTTGGCATGAGGTGCGATGTACTTAACAGTAATACTCTTCTGTCTTCAAAATAAAACAGTAAAAGGAAATCTGAATTTCCTGGACCCAAGTGAGATATTTCTTTCTCCAGATGTTTTTTCTCAAACACGATTAAATAGCATAATGCTTCATGCTTCCATGCTGATTTTTTACATGATATTTGCCCATATCGAATGGCTGGAGAGTATTCACAGGCGGAACGGCAAAGCCCTCCTTATCCCCTGACTACAATATACAGCTGTCCCAGAATAGGTAGCGTTGTCATCTATAAGGCATTTACCCCAATTAGTGGCACAAACGTGTCTTCAATTAGAAACTGAACTAAGTTCAAGATCAGTAAAACATCAGAGCTACAGGAAAGTTGAGGAAACACTGAGGAAAAATGGACTTGGTGTAAAACAGCAGGAAAACTATGCAGCTTTGTGTTTGTTTACCCAAGTCAAGACCTGACACTCCTATATCCACATGAGGGTCTCCACTCCAGGGCTTTTATTAACACAGCATATGTTAGCATATGGTCAGAAGGTAACCTTCTGACATGTCATGGAGCAGTAGGTAGTGAATAACTTATATAGGGAGACCTTTAATTTGTCTAAAAATAGGAAATCAAAGGGTGTGATTCTCTTTAGTCACAGGGTGCCTGGGGAGAAGGAGTGGTTATGTATTTGCACACTTCACAAGCGGGCTGTGTTTACTTCTTGATAAGTCCCTTTGAAATGAAACGATACGATCTTACCATTAAAGTATTTTTATCCCAAAGTCCACACAATTTGGCTTTGAGGATAAATAATAAACATTTGACCTTTTTTGTTTTGTTATATAAGTCAACTAGTAGCCAGGAAAGTAAAGAATACATAAAAACATGTTAATTGCAACAACAAGATTTAGACTCTCCGTACACTACAGATCTCTGGTTAATTTACCACAAGTCTGCCATCGGAAAAAAACAAGTTATTCACAGTTTTACATTATAAAACATAATCAGGAGTTGTTGTGGCATTTAAATTATTCAATAAACATATACTATATCCTCCTATGACATTCAATTAAGATCCAAGAACCGTGCTTCAAAATAGATGAATATAGAACTATATGTTCTACTCATTTTAATGAATATAAAGAGAGCTACTTGCTATGTAACACGTTATGCATTATTTGTTGAAGAAAACGAAAACAGCTTAAGAGAATACTTAAAATAATTCACACCGTATTGAATAGCAACACATAAATGTTTATAAGGTTGATAATGGTAGAGATATATAATGATCAACACCACTTTTTTAGGGTTTTGCTTTCTGCTAATTTCTTCAGTGCTTTTTAAATGCCCTCACGTCTTTTCAGCTCTGGACATTGAACGCTGGAACCTGGAGTGCGAGTTCAACAACACCGACCATCGCACCGATCTCAACGGTGTGGACCGTCTGATCCTGAGGAGAGGCCAGGTGTTCACAATCAGCCTCTACCTTCGCTCCGGAACCTTCCAACCGGGAGTCAGCTCCCTTGAGTTTGTCGCAGAGACAGGTGCTACTACTACTTTACCTCTTTACTTTTACATCTTTCTGTACACATACAAGTTTAAGTAAAGGTTTTAAATTGTTATAAACGTTTCTGTAAGTATCCCTGTGGTCACTTCCCTCTAATGTAGGACCTTAGTGCACATTGGAACTCACGGTGTGTTTTTTCTTAAGCAACCTATTGTGATTGTAGATATGATCAGGGGAAGCAGCTGTTGAGGAACATCAAGCAATTTCCCATTCATTTTTCAGTGACACCACTACTGGCTTTTACAAAGAGCACACTTACAGTAGCTTTAATATGTTCTGTTGTTTTGTCCCTTAATGTTCTGTGGGTGTTAGAGGACAAAGCTGTTATTGTTAGGAGCCACAGTTACAGTTTACTCATCATTTTCTGCTGTTTGAACACTAAGTAAACACAGAGACATCTGACTACTCTCCTCAGTTCATATTTGGATAAACTCTCATGCAGAGTATGATGAGTCAGCTGCTACTCGCCATCATATCCAAAACAGGAAATGTTGCTTGCAGACAGGAAAGCATGTGTATAATCATAGATAACATTATCAAGCAATACAAGTCAAGTATGTTTTAATGGATCAGAGTAGAGCAATCCCACCCAATGAGAAGGAAGCGACCTGCTCTTGTTTTAGTTGGATGAACCCGGTGGAAGATGTGAAGACATTTTTGGACTGAAATGAACACAGAGGATTTTAAGATTACATTATTTATCACAATCCAAAGCTGAACTGAGGTCACTTAGGGGGGCGTGAGAGAGGTATAATGAGATGCCATTACACAGTTAAGCTGTCCATGCATGAGAACAGATTCCAGAGATGTTTGAACTAAATATAGTCAGGGTTGGGAAAACAGGCAAAATGCACCCTGAAAGTTTCCATTGCCCAGACTCAAAATATTTCCCAGATGGTATCTCTAACTAAGTTATTTGTCACATGCAGGTCCTCAGCCCAATGAGCAGTATGGCACCAGGGCCTCCTTTGGTCTGTCTGCCAGCATTGACACTTCCCACTGGAGTGCTGCTGTCACCAGCCCCCCCGGAGACATGGTGGCCTTGTCCCTCTGCGCCGCCCCTGACGCACCTATCGGCCGCTACACCCTGACCCTGGGGCCATCAGAGCGGATTGAGTTCATCCTGCTCTTTAACCCCTGGTGCCCAGGTGGGTAAACAGATCATACGTCAAGCTGTCATGTGGTGGATCTTGTGTTGCGATCTTAAGCTACAAAGTGCTTTGAAGTTCATGTGGTATACCAAAGTAGGCTTAAGACAGAAGTTATTTAAGAGCACTGCAGCACAGAGGGTATAGGAGAATGATTAGCTGAATAGTTTTGTTGAATAATTGTTGTTTGACTTTAAAGAAATAGTTAAACATTTTGGGAAATATAATTATTGATGTTTTTTTTGCCGATCTACACTGTTCTGGTAAATATGGGCAAGCAGCCAGTTAAACTTAGCATAATGGAAACAGAGGGAAACAGCTGGCCTGGTAATGCACAAAGCATCTGTAAATCCTACTTATAAAGCTGTGAATGAACTCCACCAGATTGCAGGGTGTGGTTAAAAATGTTGCTTCCGAAGAAATTGAAGTCAACTGATGTTCCACTTCAGACATGTATTAGGACATTCATGATATTATTCTTAATGTTTCTTGGCAACAGGAGATGCAGTGTACATGGAAAATGAGCAGAGTTTGGAAGAATACGTCTTATCTCAGGATGGAATCATCTTTCGAGGCAGCTACAAACTTCCCATATCTACACCCTGGAACTTTGGCCAGGTACCAACACCAACACTGTTGCTGTCAGCCTCACTTCATCTTACACACTTTGTCCAGTCTGAGAGCCAACATTGTGTCTGAGTGGCAAAGGAGTTTGAATCCTCCTTATTTTGATAACAGGAAGATATGTGCATTTATAAAAAATATTTGGCGCTTGAATTGGCTGAGACATTTATATCTGACAGTGTACAGTCTGAGTCTGATAGCATGAGGGGAGTGTTATCTTTTCCTGCCTTTTCTTTGATATCTGACACAAAGTGTGATAAGCCTGGCATAAGCATTACTTGTGCAGCTATTGGGCTTTACAGCATGCCAGAGTTCCACGCTATGCGTTTGCACCGGTTTTAGTTGTTTCGAAACGGACTTGTCTAATCTCTCCTTGGTGATTTCACCATCTCTAACCTTGTGTCAGTAATAAGAAACTAATCAGCGGTTTTTTCTGTACAGTTTGAAAGTGGAATCCTGGATACCTGTCTGCAGATTTTGGATATGAATCCTAAATGTCTGCGAAATCCTGGCAAAGACTGCTCAGGGAGGAGAAATCCCATCTATGTTTCCAGGGTGCTCAGTGCCATGGTACTCATTTCCTTTCACTTATCCTTTGTTCATCTGCACAGATGATGTCATTTTAAACGAAACATTTAAAACGCTTGGATTTCAGAATGTAAGTGTATTATTCCTTTGCCTGTTAGGTGAATTGTAATGACGACAAAGGGGTGTTGCTGGGAAAATGGACAGATGGCTATGAAGGAGGTGTCAGCCCCCTGTTCTGGAAGGGCAGTGTGGAGATTCTGCGCAACTGGGATAAACAGGCCTGTCAGCCTGTTCGCTACGGACAGTGCTGGGTGTTTGCAGCTGTGGCCTGCTCAAGTAAGATAGGACGCAGTGGAGCTTTGTGGCCTATCACTGAAAAACACATTCGATTTGTCTCAAACAGACACAAGAAATGTGTAAACACAGTAAATATATACATTTGTCTCTTCCTTTTAGCATTCCAATACTCATGTAAGTTGCTTTTATACCCTGTTAGTTTCCAGAGCGCTTGGCATCCCCTGCCGAGTCGTCACCAACTACGTGTCAGCCCACGACAACAACGGCGACCTGGTGATCGAACGCTACATCAATGAAAACGGTGACCTCCTTAAGTCTAGAGAAATGATATGGTAAGAACATATCTAATGTATGTACAGGAGGAGGCAGAGTTGCGTAGTATTTACATACTTTAAATTATGATCTAATATGTAGGGTTGTAACTTGTAACTAAAGATTATTTGCATTATCATTTTATGTGTAGATTGTCAGGAAATGGTGTAAAACATCCATCCCAGTTTCTCAAAGACCATGTTGAAGTCTTTGAATGTCTTGTTTTGTCAATGTTAACCGAAAGATAACCTTAAATAGGATATAGCAGATAAAGCAAAATATCTTAAAATAGCATATTCTACACTTCCGATTAAACGATTCAAATAGTTGCCAAATAATTTGTTTGGTTGATCCACTTATTTATTTGTCAATAATTGTTGCAGCTCTAATATTAACTTACATTTCTGTAGTTAGGCACATCACCCTGCTTTGATTATTAACTACGACTTGACCGTCCAGTTTGCAGTAAATAGTGATAACAGAAAGTGTAGGTGGCTGATGGTGTGTTTGTATCTGTAGGAATTATCATTGCTGGGTTGAGAACTGGATGAGCCGGCCTGAATTTAAATCTGATTTTCACGGCTGGCAGGCCAGTGACCCTACACCTCAGGAGAAAAGTGAAGGTACTGATCACACTTCAATCAATGAATACATGAGCCTACTTTTGATCAAGACAAATCCTCACCAAAGTTGATCTTTTTAACTTAGGAGTGTTCTGCTGCGGCCCAACCCCTGTCAGAGCCATTAAGGAGGGTGAGCTCACTTTCAAGTACGACGCCCCATTTGTCTTTGCTGAGGTCAATGCTGATGTCGTCAACATCATGAAGAAAAAAGACGGCAGCACATCAAAAGTCACCACATACACTACATTTGTGGGCCAGAAAATCAGCACAAAGAGAGTGGGCAGTGACGCCAGAGAGGACGTCACTCATCTCTACAAGTACCCTGAAGGTATAAAGAGATAGACTAAACTACAATTCAATAGGGGTGGTCCTTATCATTTCTATATTATCACAAGACACCGTAAACATGACTTTATACTGTACAGGCCTTTTTCACATATCAGCAGGTCACAAAGAGTTCACTTGCTGTTTACATTCTTACATTCCCTATCAGTATTTGTGTTATTCTTAATGTACATAAAGTGTTCAAGAAGGTCAGATTTAAGGTCCTATTTATAAAAAGGGTCAATTTGACATTAAATAAATATGACGTCCATATTTCCAGGTTCTGATGAAGAGCGGGAGGCTTTCAAGAAGGCTAACCACCAGAACAAGCTGCTCCAACAGCAGCAAAATGAAGGCCTACACATCGCCATCAAAGTCACGTCAGACATGAGAAAGGGCTGCGACTTTGACGTGTTCGCCGTGGTCACAAACAACACGCAAAGCGACAAGAAGTGCCGACTGGTGTTTGGATCCTGTGCTGTGTCCTACAGCGGACATATGGGAAATAATTGTGGTTTTAAAGATCTGCTCAATGTTGAGCTGTCCCCAGGAGCAGGTGAGGTAGTGTTTTTCATGTGAATGCTCTATACACTAGACTTTGCACTGTGAGTATTCAATAGATTGTGTGTTTTCTTCTAGAGAGGCGCGTCCCACTAAGACTGAACTACTCTAAGTACGGTGAGCAACTCACTGAGGACAACTTGATCCGCCTGGCAGTTCTATTGATAGACTTCTCCAACAGTCAGGCAATGCTGGCTGTGAGGAACATTGTGCTGGAGAATCCTGAAATCAAAGTCAGAGTGAGTATATGACCTGCAACTGGAGCTATACATTATGGACAACTTTTAAATAACAATGCCAAAAAAGTATATATATATATATATATATACACAGTAATGTCCAAAGTCAAAACAAGCCCTGAAAATGTATTAGAAAAGTGAAACCAAAGCAGGCCAGTTAATCACTAGGACGTAGATATAGGATTAGAGTATTGTATCAACAACACATGTTCCCAAGTATGTATAAACCACGCTTTACCCAAGTAGGTAAAGTAAAGTAAAATAGTTTTCAACATATAGTGAGCCTTTCACTCACTAGGTTCTTGTGCTCTGCAGATCCTGGGTGAACCGAAGGAAGGAAGGAAGCTGGCTGCAGAGATCACCCTCAAAAACCCTCTTCCAGAGGCGCTGGAGAACTGTTGCTTCAGCATCGAAGGGTCCAACCTGACTTCGGGACAAGTCCTCTCTGAGAGGTTGTATGAGTTCCTTCTTACACAGATTGAAATCATTTTCTTTACTCATTAAAACGAACCACTGACCTGTCATAAATGAGCAGTAACTGACCTTCCACTCTGCAGACACAAACATGCACACAGTCAATTATAAAAAAAAAAAAGGTTCTCCAAGAATGAAATCTGATAGAAATTTAAATTCAGTGACAGGGCGCAGAGCAACCAGACTCATTCTGCCTCTTTTGCTATGACAACACATGGGCAACTTTTGACCTTTTCAAATCATATTTGTCTGTCGTGGACATTTTTTTTTTTCCCATTCGACTTCCAAACTCTGAGTTATGTGTTATTTTGTTTTATGACTCGTTCCCCTGCTCTTGGTGCAGCCTCCAGATGTGTGGCTGGATGTGCCTCTGTTTAGTCAGGACAGGAGCCCACTGCTAAAGAAGCAGAGGCTTAGTGGGGCCGTGACCAGTTTAAGAATGCTATAATATACTAGTGAGGAGGCCTTATTGTTCAAGTTTTTTTAATGATCTTTAGTCATTTACTGTATGCTAAGTTCATAAACTACCGCTCCCTTCCCATCATCTCCATACATAGTGTAAACTGTCATGAGTCGTTAGTGGTAATTGATCGTCTAAACATTTATTCAATCAAGACTAAGAAAAATGTCTCTCTGTACGTGTCACAATCTTACTGTCTAAATATTTACCCTACAGGCTTGGCTCTTCAGTGGGACCTGGGGAGGATGCCAAGGTGAAAATGTACTTCACTCCCACTCACTCTGGGCTGAGAAAGCTGGTGGTCGACTTCGACAGCAACAAACTGTGTCATGTCAAGGGCTACAAGAATGTCATTATCGGGAAAAAATAAAGCCTTTACAGTCCATGAGATGGCCGGGCCGGCACTCTTTTGTCAACAGTTACTGCAAGCCTTTAGCCATCTAAAGATATGCAAATTAACCCTTTTTTGCACAGTTTGAAAACAAAAAGCTTTTCTACTCAAATACTTTATAATCTCACTGTTTAGTCCAAAATGCTTAATGTATATTTTTCTGAGCCAGATATTTTAGTGACAATGCTTTATGCTCATTAAGGCTTATTAAATCTGTGCATGCTAAAATGTTGACAGAATATATACTGGGATCTGAATTAATAGCTTCACTTTAGTACTATGTTTTATTTTTATACCTTTTCATTGCTACAATTAAAAGAGTTGTTGCACCCTTGCATCAAAGCAATGTGTTTATCGTTTTTTCAGCTTCACCTTTCACCATATGGGTAGAGTGCTGACATCCTATAGTAATTAAAAATAAATGGTGGTCTATAAAATATAGACCCGTGGATGCTTTAGGTGATCTGTCTTCTGCATGGTAAGCTGCAGTAATATAACAATTTCCACTGCTCTTCCTTTAGACTATAACAACACACCAACTTGTACAAGATATTTACTTCTACCATTCATATGGGCATGTGTGTGGGCATGCAAGTATGCATGTGTTATTCATGTTCCTAATGTTAGAGAAAGTGCTGCTCTCTCCTGGTCACAAACAGTAATTGCAATGGTTAAAAAAAAGGCCAGAGAGCTTCTTTTTGTGCGGCATGCTGCTGGGTGCCAAAAGAAAAATACAATTTTAACAGGATGTGTAGTGAAGTAAAAAGTACAATATAAAACACCAAATAACCATCGTTTTAACCTTCTCCGGTGAATACAAGTAATTACCTCTTTGATCTTTGGCAGGTACTGCAGTTAAAATTCAGGACACATAAGGGTCAACCGACTGGTTAGTTTGTGCCGCCGAAGCACATATTTCCTCTACAGAGAACAAGGCTTACCCACTCTCGTAGACACATCTATGATGTGCAGTGCAGTATAATAGTAACAAAGTAAGAGACTGAATATCAGCAAGAAGGATCCTGGTAAAGTAAGTGTTACTGAGTATTATTGAGTTTCAGCGCTCAGTCTGTGAAACTCAGTAAGTCGACTTGAGTGAATGTTTATCAAATATCCAAACTAAAAGCCTTAAACAGACAGCTCTAACTCGTTTACTCACAGTTGGATAACTTGCTTGGCCTCCGTTGCTGTGTGTTATTTTGCTATGCGTTAAAATAAACTTTTCACACATTCAACAAAAACAGGCATTTACAATAGTCAAAACAAATCAAACAAGAGGCAAAACTCAAATAAAATAATGAACAACTTAGGTGGTCCTTCTTTCTTTCTTTGCATTGGCTTGTACAACTTTAACGATTAAAAACTGTGCCTCGATGGCGTCTGAACACAGGTGGCCCATATCTGTCTATTTAGAGGCTGGCGCTGTGGGAATTGTAGTCCTTTATACCGTCTTGACTACAGATCACAATTAGGTGGCCCTTTTTGTAAAACAAAAATACTGGCTCTAATACTAAGAACAACGAGTTAAAAGTAATTTCAAATGAATGTATTTAATAGAACAAATACTGAACAGCAGCACTAACAGTAGAACAAACACAGTCAAAAGGAGAATGTGACTCGGATGACAAACTCATTAAAGTTTAGACAAAAGGTGATATTGTTGTTGAGAAAATTATTTAAAAAAAGTTGGAGATATTAACACACATTGTGGTTCTTGAGTCATTTGTTTAAGCAGCACAGTACATTTTATTTTACGAATACATTAAAAGTCTACAGTGCTAAGATTTGAATATACATAAGAATGAATACATTATTTGATGTGATGAAGGCATACATTTTTGACAAACATTATAGTTATATATATAGGTTTAGAAAGCTTAATACAGATACTGCTTTAACAAAGATTACATGAATAAAACAAAGCACTTTGAAATGTTCTCAGATAAATGAAAGAAAGCTTGATATATTATTTATTTCTTCGAAAGCATTAACATTAAAATACTGCAACCTTTGGCATATGTTTTGGTAAAAGACAGCAGAATGGGAAATTATCTGTTTTGTGTCTGTATCCCCTTTTCATTTTTATGACATTGATGATAATTCTGACTCTCCACTGCAGTTTTGGGTTGTGAGGAAAACTACAGTTGAGTGAGTCGAAAAATACAAAATAACAAAAACAAATGTTCTGTAATTACAGCCTTACATTACTTTCACTATAACACAAACCAGTCTGTGATGACGGGTGTTTTGGTGACAGTCCCTCTGTAGAGATAAGTCATGAATATGCAGACCCTCTACAGCCCACAGCTCTCACTGCAGTCAGTGGGGCTGTCAGCTGATCTCCTCTTCAGTTCCCTGCCCTCTGTCTGGTGGTGGGGGTGTGGCTGGTTCCCCTGTGACCTCTGCCCTTTCTCCTGCCTCTTGACCTTTTCAGACCCCTGACTGCTCCCAGGCTCCACACGGAGGAAGGCGCGAACACGGTGTTGCTGCGCCACAGGGCCGCTGAAGTCGATGACTCGACACTCGTACGTGCCCTCGTCTGACGGCTTGACACTGGAGAGACGGAGCTTGTGGGAGATGTTGCTGCCGGCCACTTTTACCACCTAATGGGGACACAATATGATGTATTCTTATTTGAAGCCATATGGTAAACACACAGTATATCATGTTATTCTAAACACTTTAATTATGGTAACAATAATACTTCACCCCCAAAATTACGTTTACTAATTACTTTCACAGTGTTACCTTGATTTCTTGAAGAATCCACAGAATCCAGAATCAGAGAAAAGTCTTGATGAACTGAATGTAATGTGTACTAGCATATCAAAACACCCACAAAACTTGTGCAGTGTAATCCAAATTTAATTTATCCAGTCATTCAGTACTGACAAAACACATGGATTTTCACTAAAACCTTACTTTTTACAACACTACTAAAACAGTGCTTGCATAAATAAGTAGACCGAGTGTGAAACTGTTAAAAGTAAGGTTGGAGCAAAAATGCAGGGTTTTGGAAGTAAAATAACACAAATAAGAATCATTATACTGCAAGTTGTGTGAGAGTTCATAATAGACTTTTTGATGATTGAACAAACATGTTCTCTGTTTTTGATTCTATGTTCACAATGCGGGGTGACAAGTTTTTTGGGGCGAGCTGATAACATTTTTGGAATGAAGTATTAATTTAAGCTTTACAGAGTCACCTATACATTTATAATATAAAGATATCTCACAAAATCTTGGATCTTGTTTTTATTCATTATTTGAACAATAATAATATTTGTGCTTTATGCTTGTTGACAGTTTATGCAGACTTACACTTATTTTGGAGGCATCTTTGGAAGTTTCTTCCAGCGGTACAACCTGCACAGAAGTATGGACGAAGCGTTAGCAACAGAGGGCCGCACATCTCCAAAAACTTTTCATGCTAAAAATGACTAATTTCATTGACTTACAACAGCTAAACATCGCAGAGGAAAACATGTTTTGATATTTTCAACAGCCTTTCCTTAAAGCTTCCTTGTAGTTACCATTATTTTCCTGCTAGTTGAGATGTATGTATTTGTGTGTGTGGGTACGCATGCTTATAAGTGCTTGTTTAAATGTGTGTGTGTGTGTGTGTGTGTGTGTGTGGTGTGTGTGTGTGTGTGTGTGTGTGTGTTGTGTGTGTGTGTGTGTGTGTGTGTGTGTGTCGTGTGTGTGTGTGTGTGTGTGTGTGTGTGTGTGTGTGTGTGTGTGTGTGTGTGTGTGAACAGACAGCACTGAGCGCGTAAGCCTCTGAGCAGGTGAGTGTGTGTGAATGTGTATGCAGAGGCACAGAGGTATTCTTCTGGGCATAGGTATGAATAATGCATGCAGCAGACTGAGATTTGGAACATATATTTCTTTCTCTGTGCCAATTATAGTGTCTTGAGGCACAACAGGGAAGCCTGAGTTTCCCCATGGTGGGAGAGTCAACCTGTCCCCCTGGTGCTGGCAAATACTAATCAGTAATTATACCTTCGTTTTCGTGCAAGAGGGTTTCTTCCACCGCTATGGCTATTATTGCATTTCTCTCTGCCTGATGTGCAGTCTGTCTAAGTTTAGGTCCGAAAAAGTGAACTGTGAAATTGGAAAACCAAAACTACATTTTTACACTAAAAGGTTCACATTTGGATAACCAAATAATGGGATGTGTAAAGTACAACAGCATAATACATAAAATGTACATTTAATGTTTTATGTAAGTATAATGTGTAGACAAAATTAAAGATGTTATTTTTATTTTACTAGAATTCTTGCCATCTTTGTGATGTATATACAACAGTGTACTGTAATCCAAATGACAGAAGCTAAAATATGTTATATGTTTATTTATTAAATGTAGCTAACAATTTTCATACATCTTTTTCATTTCTTTTATCTTACTATTCTGTATGGTTGCCAATCATTTTAATGCTTTATTAATTGAAACACATTGTTTTAATGCGTTAAAAACTAGGGTAATTGCTGTTTTTTAAGAGTAGTAAAGATCACAGTTTTTTAAACCTTGACTTAAATATGTATGTATCTGTTTCCCCTCGCAGCTTACATCATTTGTGATCTTCGCAGGCTTCTGTTTCCAGTCTCTCCGGTCCTTGATGTACCACCACTGGATCTCCAGGGAGTAGGAGGGAGAGCCCGTCCCACGGAAGGAACAAGCCATCTCTACATCCTCCCCGCTCTGCGTGGTGATGTCATGTGGCACCTCTGTAAATAGAGCTGCAAGAGAGAATAAAAGGACATACGTTTAGGGGAAAGGATTGGCTTAAGACACCCCTAGAATGACAGAGACACATCCTCAAGAATTACATTTCTCGGGGAGCTCAGCGTCAACATTTCACCGCTTCATCACACTAAAGCGAGAGAAAAATGGTGACACGCTGGTACAAAGTGTTGGTGGCCAAATAAATACAGAAATGAGAAATTCTGAGCGATGGTATTGACTCAACAAACCGTTGCTAATTGTGAGATGAAAGCTTTTGCTCACTTCAATGGGCCGTTTTTGGGTGTGATCCATTATGCATCAGCAGTTATGTAGCTTTCTTTCCCTTTTTTCTCTGGAGCTCAACTGTCAAGAATGTTACATAAAGCTGTAACATCGACAGCGAGCTGAAGAAGTGTGCCTGTAGCAATTAGGAACTGTCAAAGCACCTCAATCCCACACACTGAGAACATCATTTTCTTTGGTTTGGCTTCCAGTAACGGTCAAAAGCTCTACATTTTCCATCACTTATTATCCGACTCAGCATGCAGGATGTGTGTGAGGGAACACGTTGGATGCTCAAGCTAAATGGATACGTTTAGTGATGCTCCTAAATGCATCTTTCTCTATAAACTGGGAAAGATTCATAGTTAAATACACCAAGAAACAAAAAATAACGAATGGAAAAATTAATCAAGTTATTAAATGGATTATATGACTAAATTCAAAATGGATGGCGTGTGTTCTTCTTCAGAAACCTTTTATTTCCTTAATGTACAGCGCTACTTTAAAATTCAACCTGAGAACTATAGAAAAGGATTTTAACAGCTTCAAATTATTACAAGTTATAAATCCATACGCAATTATATATTTACAATACTCTATATAAAGCTAGATACAGGCATTAAATATACAAATACAAATATTTTATATCTCTATTTTAGCTTTGCTCTTTTGTCAAATGAACTTTTACTAGATAGATAGATAGATATAATGTATACTTTATTTATCCCAAAATTAGGAAATGATTTGGTTCCAGCTGCCGTGTGAAGCATTACAAAGTTATATCATCATGAAGTGTAACCTTAGTACAGTCAGTTTATTTATACAGTGATAACCATTCTAATTATATTAAAGTTAATAAAGTAGTGGGACATATTATGCACATAAACCATAGATGTTCATTGATTTAATGTAAATGTACAATCTCACACAGCATTCTCACAGCCGCCTAATCCACTCCCTTCATCTCAATCATTCCTCTCTTTCAGGCTCACTGATTGAATTGATTTTATATGAGCATATTTAAAATATATTACAGGAATGAGAGTGCTGAACGTGGGCATTTCTGTCCATAAAGAAAAAGAGAAGTAGCTATTTTGTATTAAATGTAAACCTTCTGTCCTTTTTCTTGCCGTCCTTTTTGGTCTATTTAGAAAATATTTAGACCAGGTTAGCAAAGGGAGAAGTCAGTGATGGATCTGAAATTGACATTCTTTCCGCTCAGGACAAAGGGGACATTTTGAGGAGAAAGGTGAAGAATAGAGTATGGGTGGAGAGGGATTTGGTGTCCGGGCCCTCAGGATTTGTGCCTTTGATGCACCGCTGCTTTTGGCCAGGCAGTGGCCTCATTTGTGAGGAAGAGACGTACTGCAGGGATGGAGCCGTACAGGGGCCAAGAAGGGTAAAGAAAAAGGAAGAAAAGAAGGACAATGGCGTCGGTGAACTGAGACTAGTGTCCAGAATAAAGAGGATATGGGAAAAACGTTTAAAGAAAGTGATAATAAATGCAGCTGTGAACCAGAGTGGTGATATCCACACAGGCAGTGATGAGAAGTGAATGGGACCTTTAGGAAGGACTGTCAGTGTAGGAGTGACATATGGAAAGATATGAAGAGAAGCATATAAAAGTCCTGCAGAGAGCATCAGTGAAAGCTTTCCAACTGTTGGCGCTGCTGCTCACCTGCAGCGACATAAGTAAGGACATACTCTACCCACTTGACAAGACAGTTATCTTTTGAAAGTTACAATAGCGTGCGCAATGCTATTTTGTGTACATGTTTTATTCTTCAGCAGAGAGATAAACAAGCTGGCTAAATGATAGCCCTAAAAAACTAAATGTATTTTTAGTTAGTATTTAAATCTGTGAAATGTTTCCCTCACTCCTTTCTTTTGTCATGGCAACAGAAAGGGCCATTACGTATGAGCACACAGCACTTAACGGTGTAAAAACAGCGCACT
This sequence comes from Chionodraco myersi, assembly GCA_009756435.1. Classification (NCBI taxonomy): domain Eukaryota; kingdom Metazoa; phylum Chordata; class Actinopteri; order Perciformes; family Channichthyidae; genus Chionodraco; species Chionodraco myersi. The sequence continues at coordinate 5,619 of RQJG01001869.1, read as the reverse complement.
CTAGACACTTTTTCCTTTCCTCTCCAGCTCTCCCCTCTTATGCAAATACTCCTGAGAGACAAAAGTATCAGGTGATCAAGGAAACATTTCAATCGAACTCAGTCTACCTCTCGAGTTATGTTCAATCTCTTTATGAGTTCTTATTAAAAGGACTATACAAATTAAGTTATGTTAAATTAAGAGAAAACTTGATGCTGCTATCAAAGTGAAAGCTATACAGAAACAATAAATATATTTTCAGAGCATAGTAGAGCATAGTTTATTTGCAGAGCCTCGTCCATCATCACATCAGAAACTGCACCGATCTCCCCACCTTCAAAACACTGACCAAAACTCACCTTTAGAGACTGGTTTTTAACTTGCGATTAATTTTGTGTCATTTTGTCAAATGTACTAATTATATTAGCTTGATTTTTATATTTTCTTTATAACTGCAAAGTGTCTTTGAGCACCTGTAAAAGCATTTGATAAATGCATGTATAATGTCTTACTCTACAGCAGACTTCTTATTATTCAAGACTTTCAATCCCTCTCCCGGATGCATGATGAAGATCACAGAGGGTATCAACAACACATCACATTGCATGGTAACGATGTGTGTTCAACATACAGTATGGTGCCAGCGCTAAAGCCTGGAAAAGCTGAAAACTTCACCGTGCATAAAATGTATGAGCAGAACAACAGAGGGTGGCGTTCAATCATCTGAGTTTTCTTAGTATTCGAAGCAGTGGCTGGCACTTTCTTTGGCCCTGAAGATACGGTATCAACAGCCAGAGGCAGAGCAGGCGGCAGCATCAGTCACTTTGAACAGGCTGTGTTCCCACAGAGTAAAATATCTGTGTGGGACACACAGAGAAAAGACAGAGAACGATACTGTATCAAAAGCAATACCTCCCTCATAAATCATTGTTAGGTAGTTACTGCTGAAATTAGATCTTAATACTTAATAGAATGAATTATAATTCCATTATAAATGTATCATTGCGTCAACCCCTCGCTTAAAACAGTGACTGTCAAATATAGTTAAATATCATAGCAACTGTGCTTTGGATTTCTTCACAGCAAGCGGTGTGTATGTGCATGTAGTAAAAGTGATACTGAACCAAAAGAAATACAAGAGCAAATAAGTTTAATAAAGAATGTGTATCTACTCTAACATGAGGTGCAACCAAAACTGGATGTTGTTATGCGGATACTGCTGTTGATATATTGAGAGTTCAGAAATTCTGATATTTTTGCCAATACTTTTAAAAAATATTAACAGATACAACACAAGTTGAATGGCTCCCTTAGAATTATCTTTGTGATGAATTGGGACCAAGATATAAAATAAGAAGGGAATTTGACAGTGAAGCTATACTGTATATACCTTATTCAAAATTCTCTTTGAAAATAAAACGAGCTAAAGACAGCTGACTTTAACCAAATGATGAAACAGCTAAGGCTACTTAGCTAGCAGAAGATTATAAAATATGCTGGTTAAAATTATAATTTCATTTAAAAATGTTTCCTGTGCTAAAGATGAGAGGCCTGTCTTTGTCTACTTGTGTCTGAAATGAATTACCTATTGTTTGAACAATTGACAAACATCTTTGGTGGAACATCTGCCACCCCTATATCTATGCAAACTCCATGTTAGCTTGTGACCTTTGATTGTTACAGTTTAACTACAAGATTGTGACACTCGTGTAAGACTTGATACTTACAGTATTATCTCTTTGTCTATCACTATTTTACTTGAAAACTGACTTAAATAGTATTTGATAGTGATTTCACAATATTTATAAAAACGTATTCTTCTAAAATCTACCCATGCCAACCTTTTAAAATATTAAACAGTCCTTTCCTTACAACCGAAGTAGAATATATCAGTGTGGTGAAGCTATCTCCACAGCCATTTGAAACCACAATGTGTGAAATCAAAGTGAAATCAAGGAGAGAGGAGCACAGGGAGTCCTCAAATACACTTGAGAGTGCAGAGCTACAGCCGGACCGGCTCAGAGCTGCAAGGTGATTCCTGCACTTTCCTATTTACCCAGCCAACTAATAAGACCCCAATTCTGCAAACGAAAGATTTTTCTCAATTTCCCCTTATTTCTTTCTCTTGTTTAAATCCTTTATTAGCTCTCTCTCTCTCTCTAGCTCTATAACATCTACCACAAATCTCCCCCTTTTGTTGTTGACAGTGCTCTGCTTTCTCCTTTTTTTAATTGGCCTTTCATTCTTACTTTCTACCCATTAGAGGTCCCTTCTACCACTCAGGCCTCTTCTGTACTCTCACCTTCCTTCCTCCTTTAATTCAGTTCCCCTCCTCACTTTCTCCTCCTCTCTGTGGCTCCCTGCTGAATGGGCAATCTGTGTCTGTTGGCTCTCTGGTGTGTGGCATAAATAGATGCTTCCGACTCTCACTACATCTCCTGGAGCTTTGCCCACTGGTAGGTGTTCAGCATCCTGGGAGACATACCCTGTGTGTGTGTGTGTGTGTGTGTGTGTGTGTGTGTGTGTGTGTGTGTGTGTGTGTGTGTGTGTGTGTGTGTGTGTGTGTGTGTGTGTGTGTGTGTGTGTGTGTGTGTGTGTGTGTGTGTGTGTGTGTGTGTGTGTGTGTGTGTGTGTGTGTGTGTGAGTGATGGCCTGTGGCTTGTAGTTATACAGTTTATGTGTGTGTATGAATCGAGCTGTGCAGATTTGAAAGGAATGTCACGAATGAACCAGTGGTGTTGCTTCTGTTGCATGTTTTATGCAAGACGTAATGCAAAAGGGTGTCTCTAAAAGAAAGTAATGGATGTGAGGCAAAATGGAGCCTCTCCAATTATCATCAATATCTATTTATAAACAGTGTTGGGCAAGTTACTTCCAAAATGTAATATATTACATATTACTTATTACTCTCTTTTGAAAGTAATAAGTTACATTACAAAATTACTGTCTCTGAAATGTAATGAGTTACACTACTTTAGTTACTTTTCTAGTTACTTTCACCAAAATAACCGCAAAAGAATGGCTAGGTATTTTAAATGCTAAAATGTAGTTTAGTGCAGCTCATTATGCATCCAGTGAAGGGCAATGTGGTATAGCATAACAACTGTGTAGGCCCTTAAGGCTACTAACAACTTGTATTACACGGCATAGTCGAATACTTGATTCTGATTGTAAATTCTTAACATGTGACACGTTGTTAATACAGTACAGACCGCTGTCAAGGACTATAATGAAGGTTGCTAAGGAGGATCAAGAAAGAGAAAGGAAAAGAGGTTAAAAGACGGAGCGCTGGACGTCAGATAAATCCCCAGAAGAAGGCAGACAGGAAGTAAACACTAACAGGACACGGAATGGGCTCTGTAGTTTGTTTAGTATATGGCCATGTACAGGCCCGGTTCCAGAACAAAACGACTCAGGGTGCCTCTGAGATTACAGGGGGCGCAGCAGTAGCAGGTTTACATGAGCAATAGTGGCCGGCAACAGCAATGAAAAATAGCATTGATGGTCCCCAATGAACAGATTATGGCATTTGCTATGTTTTGAAACCAAGCAAGTGAGAACATTTCAAGTGAGTTAAAAGTGCAATCCTGAAATATTTCATATAGTCCAAAGTGGACTATGGCAACGAAAAGCACAAAAGCTTCAAAACTCTACTGATAAAACAAAGGAGAAGATATTGTAAATCAAGGCAAATATTATTTAAACCAGCTCATGGTTTGAAATGGCAAACATTGAAAAGCAAAAGTATTATTAAAACCATGTACTAAATCATCACTTTGGTCCCATCATATACTCTGGGAAGAGAATATTTACTGTGCTTGAAAACTGGTATCACATCATCATGTGAGGTTGACTTTGTGACCTGGAGAATATTTCAGCTGCAACATCAGCTCGTTGATAAGCTTGGGATATGACATAGTTTTGTAGCCATTCGTGGTGAACAGTGACGGCGCTAGGGGGTGGCTACTTGAAAAAATTCAAATACTTATTTTTTATTTTTTTATAAACGTCTCGGGAGTAATGTGCAGTACCGGAGTCCACCAGAGAGGCAGCCACTGTGGGACATTAGCCTGCGTACTACGTAGCCTGCCCTGAAGAAGAAGTGATCCTTCCTAGTGCCTGACGAGTTTTAAGCTAATAGCCTATACAGTTATGGATATTAGAAAGTTATTGTCATCGAAACAGGCGCCACATGCTGCAGCAGCAGCAGTATCAGCAGCAGACAACAATGTCATCACCAGCAGTCAAGAAATGGATGATGTTTCAGGTTTGTGAATCTAATGGTGATATCTGCACTCTGGCTGACTGTGTAAGAAGTGAAAAAGAGTGATGTAACGTTAATGTTATAGCATAAACATGGATTAACCACACAAAGTATACCCTTATATGTTAGTATGTATACAGAACATGACTAAAAATTATCCTAAGATGTAAAGTTAACCCTTCATACCTCAGTCTACTTTTAAGACACTAAAATAACGTATTCCATTTTGTATTTTGTTTTCGCACGTGGAATTATACCTGCTCTCGTTTCAGTACACATGACAACAGAACTGACAGGCAACCCTCTGAATCCGATTGGCTGTGACTGCATCCACTCAGAGTGTCCGATTCAGAAACGTGACTCTTACACTCTTTACGTCACAAACAAAGATGGTGGATGAGAATAGATCTATAAAACGATAATCAATGCGCCAGAATCAAGGTGAGACTATCCGCATCCTTTAAAACTCTACGCACATTCGTTTCACCTTAATAAGTAATTGACTATTTGAGTGAGTTAAGGCATTAGTTTGCTTCATTAAAGGGTGTTAATGAGTGTTCTCCAGTTCCTTTTGTCCGCTTTAAGATGTTATTAAGGTAGGGTTAATGTTGCTCTCAAAGTGCACCAGATTGATGCTTTCAACTTCAATATTTAAAAAAAAAAATCTTCCCGGGGGAGCATGCCCCTGGACCCCCCGAGAGGAGGCGACGACCCCCCTAAAGGATGTTCGGTCCACCCCCCACTTATAAAAAATAGCACTGTACCCCTGCACCCCCCAACCCAACAACTCCTGGGCTAAGCCCCGGATCTCCTACAATCCTAAATCCGCCTCTGGTGGTGAAGGCATCTGTACTATTGTATGCATTATTTTTGACCCAACATTTCTACAGGCATGGCAGAATATGGCACTATTTTCACATGAATATTCTAGCCCTTGTCTATTTGTATACCACGAGCTGCAAAATGACCACCTAACCCCACTGTACAGGCGGGTACTTGTTTAGATATACCTGGGCAGGCTCTGTTTTGCCGTGGTATCCTGGCTGGCACCTGCGGGCCGCAGAGGGGCGGCGTAGTTTCGGGCAACGAAGAGTCCTGCTCCGGGGTTGAGGGCGGCGAGTCAGGCGGGAGTAAGCTAGTGTCCACAACGGAGGGTAACGTGATGTTCCCATCTGACCCGTTGCTACTGTCTGCAGCAGAGGCGGATTTAGGAGTGTAGGAGATCCGGGGCTTAGCCCAGGAGTTGTTGGGCGGGGGTGCAGGGGTAAAGTGCTATTTTTTTTACAAGTGGGGGGTGGACCAAACATCCTTTAGGGGGGTCGTCGCCTCCTCTAGGGGGGTCCGGGGGCATGCTCCCCCCGGGAAGAATTTTTTTT
>RQJG01001868.1:0-29944 GCA_009756435.1 Chionodraco myersi | reverse complement strand
ATAGTTAGATTCCACCTTCATGATTATGAATCTGTGAGTGAATTGTTTTCTAACACAACCCTTTTATTTATATTAGGTCTTAACGTTTTTGCATAAATTAGGGCGTGGTCACATTGAGTGACGGCTCTGTCAAGTGACTGCTGCTGCTAGCTTCTTGTCTCTCTGCTACCTGCTCCGTGAAGCTAGCTACAGGGACTCTGCCTGCTCAGCTCATCCAGGGAACACAACTTGAAGCCGGCCGTGGTTGTTTGTTCTTCATGCTTATATATCGGACTATTGTGACTCGCTCTGCGGTTAAAACAGACGGTGCATGAATGCGGTTTTGCGGTAAGTGAAATTCGAGTGCTTTATTTATGTGTTAATGATTTTAATCAGCTACATAATGAATGGTAAGGCTGGGGTTAGCATTTAAGCGAGTAGTAGCTACATCGGTGCTAACGATGCTAATCGTAGCCTCCAAGTTAAAATCATAGACTGTATATATAAAGGTTAAAACGAAATAGACAAGTGTTAAGTGGGATAATACTGTTGAACAAACGGCTTCTGTTTGAGTTTGATAAAATAAGGTTACATCCTTGTAACTTAGAGATATTTTATTATGTAGGAGGAACTGTATGCATCTAAGGTTAATTTAAATTGGCTATGCTCAAGTATGTAGACAAGCTAACGTCGAAGTAGTGTATGTGAAATCAACCTCACAATAAGATGTGTGTATATTACAATTATTAATGTCATATTTCAAGATGATTACTTAGATATTACAATATGGTTGGTTGAGCTGGAGTTCATTATTGAGCTTACACGTTAATGTCACAGTCATCTGAAGAACGAACCCAAACCGTGTTGTTTTTATTAATTGCATTACCAAATGGCTATCAAATCAACAGTAAGCATTGGTAACACAACTTCCAAAGTTACAGTAAAATAAAAAGGACCCTGACTCGGACAATACACAATCCAACATGTTCAACAGAAGAGAATCAGTTATATTGTTTGTACACATGGTACTTTACATATCTGTTTGTTTGAGGTGTCAAGGTGATGCAGACAGGCTGGACCAGAGAGTGAGAGACAGAACTGGACTCCTCACAGCAGTGAACTTCAGCACAGGTACAACGACTCTATTTGTCATACTGTACAAAGAATTAAGAAAGATATTGGTTTAAATGAATGAAGTATTGACTTTAATACACATTATACATTCCATTAAACAATACTAAATACTAGATCACCTACACATCAGTTAAGTTGAGGGTTTTTTCCATGCAAAAAGTTACATTTAGATGTTAACAAGCACTATGATTTTGTCAGCTTTCTAATGTAATGTATTGAAGGCAAAGATATTTAACACATAGTGAGAACTGCTACTATTTATCTCTCAATATTGTCTGTAAAAAACGTCGTAAAAGTTATTCTTTCAGTGGGACAACAGAGCAAGCTTCTACAGTTGCACTACGTTTTGATAACAGTTAAATATTATTTTGATAATAACATATATTTCAATGTTGATGAACTTCATACTGTTCATTCTCTGATTGTCTTTGTAGCTCTGTTGAAATAAAAAAAAAAACATTACAATTACAAAATAATGATATCTACAGCCCCTAAACACACAAACACACCTCTTTCATAAATAACACACTTGTTCTGCAATAATATGTTTTATATTTCCTGTAATTTTTGTTAGGAAAGGACAGCCTGAAAGACACGACATTTTCTCCTTCTCTGAGGGTCAAGAAGAACATCCAAGAGGAACATTAAAAGCTGATGTTAGGAGATTTTAAGACCAGTACAGGACATTCACTAAGAAACTACTTTTATTGTAAAAACAGTCAGCTGATCGAATGCACCTATTTCCACATCTACACTCCATCAGCTGATTATTTCTATTTGCCTCACTTCATGAGCTTCACATTGCTTGTGCCTTGTACCGTAGAGTTTGTAACATCACAAATAAATGGGGCCAATCTTCAGTCAGATGTGAATGTGTAATCTAACATTTTCAGTAAGAATAATGGACGAAAGGAGTGCAAATACAAATACAATTTATTGAAATGTGAACCAAAAGTTAATCAAATGTTTTAAATAAAAAGCACATATGGACAGAAGGTATAAACCTATACTGCAAAAACAGCCCCTCCAAAAAGAAGCAAAATATTCTTGAATCAAGTCAGATTTCCCAGTATCAAGCAAACAAATCTGCCAATGGGGTAAGCTGAATTTGCTTGGCTAGAATTCTTAAAACTAGAATTAAAATCTAGCTACTGAAAGACCGTAATGGGCCTTGAAACTAGACAGAAATGCTTATTACAAGCAATGATTCCTGCATTATTTAAGAAAGAATAACTTAAAATGAGTATTTTGGTCTTTTGGTTGAGGTGACTGTAAGAATGTATTTCTTAAATTAAGATTTATAATTAGCAAAGAAAGCTTACAATAAGAATCATTGGCTTTAATTGACACACTATATTAGTGACTTTGTCTTAAACTAAGAATGTTTATCTTAAATTAAGTTTAAAAATCAGCAAAAAAAAGCTTACAATAAGAATTACATTCTAGTATTGGCATAAGTGAATTTGTCTTAAATTAAGACAGCAGAAGTATTGTTATACAAAACTTTTTTTATTTAAACAATTACATATTTAACAACATTGAGTCCAGGATCACTTAACATCGAACAGATAACAAGGATTCTATGAGAGAGAGAGAGAGAGAGAGAGAAGAAGAGAGAGACCGAGAGAGAGAGAGAGAGAGAGAGAGAGAGAGAAAATTGTATGCGATTAAAAGACAAATTCTAATTTAATTTACTCCAATCAATAATAGAACCCATTCTACTCTACACAAACAAACCTAAACCTCGATGAATGGGAAAACCATCCAATTGAAATTGCTCACAATGAATTTAGCAGCATCCTACAGTTACATAGGAAAACAAATATCAACGCCTGCAGAGCAGAATTAGGCACATTTCACTCACTCAATAAAGGCCTTCCACTCGCCTATTGCTTTTTTGTAGCTTTGGGTTGTGTCGTGTTCATGGATGACATCTTTGAGGATTTCTGTTTGGAGAACAGACAGCAGTGTGGATATGCTTTGGGTAGGTAAGGTGCATGGCATAATAATAAGCCATTAGGTAGAGAAGTCCTTCATCAAACTGCTCTTTTTGGAAGGTGGTCAGAGGCGTGCTTCCTACGGCGATCATGCAGTTCTCCTCAGAGACCAGCACAACTGGACACGACAGGGACCGCTGGCGGAGGAACGTTTCTGGGTCTTCTGAAGTCTGGGTAAAAAAAAGTCAAGGTAGAAGATTAGAAGCGTCACAAGAAACAAACACCTTTACCTGAACAAGGATACAAGCATGGATAACTATAGGTTACTTACGTAACCCCAGGCCTCAGAGTAACATGAAGTGAGATGTCTCACTATGGGATGGGCCTCATCGCGGAGCAAACAGAAGCATCAATCTCATTACGCCAATCCTGATTGGCTGGTGATCTTGACGTCAACGTCAGGGGAAATCACCCCCTATAAGTAGCCTGCGCCACGACGCATGCGTCATTCAAAAATAAGCACCTCTTCTCGCTTCACCATAGCAAGGAGGGCCGTCTGGTGAGACATCTCACTTCATGTTACTCTGAGTGCTGGGGTTACGTAAGTAACCTATAGTTCTCATTCATAACACTCCGTTCGATGTCTCACTATGGGATATTGGAGCTCCCGTATTGCCAGACGAGCTTATCTCGAAGATCACCGATCAACCAGAATTTAACAGGTGGAGTCCCGACTCAACACGGTGCCCAGCACTGCTCGGGCCACGCTTGGAGCGGAGACGTCTAGCCTGTAAAAGCGGACAAAAGTGAGCGGCGAAGACCAGCTTGCCGCTGCACAGATATCCTGGATGGAAACACCCTTGAACAATGCCCAGGATGTAGCCAGGCCCCGAGTCGAGTGAGCCCGCAGACCCGAAGTGCTTGCAGATTCTGACTCGTATAGGCCAAAGCAATCGCCTCCACGATCCAGTGGGATAGTCGTTGCTTAGTAACAGGCTTACCCTTGTGAGGTTTAGCCCAGGACACGAAGAGTTGGTCATTAAGACGAAGCTCTTTTGATCTGTCCATATATGTTTGTAAAGCCCGGACTGGACACAATAGATCCTGCTGCTGCTCCCCGGAGGAAACCAGCTGCGGAGGAAATGCCTCAATGTCAATCGGGGTACACAAACCAACCACCTTTGGTGTAAAGGCAGGGTTGGGTTTCAACAACACTCTCGTTTGCCCTGGGGCGAACTGAGAGCATGAGGGATGTACAGACAGTGCATGGATATCACTGACCCGTTTAGCGGATGCCAGGGCCAGTAACAGCACTGTCTTGAGTGACAGATGTTTCATGTCAGCTCCTTCCAGGGGTTCAAATGGGGTCATTTTGAGCCCATTTAAAACCACTGCCAGGTCCCATAAGGGCACCAGCGACCTGGAAACAGGGAGGAGCCTGCGAGCTCCCTTCATAAAACAGCAATCCAAAGGATGTTGGCTAGCCGTCTTACCCTCAAAGCCCACATGGCATGCAGCAATAGCAGCCAGGTACACCTTGATCGTTGAGAAAGCTCTGTGTTTATCGATCAAGTCCTGTAGAAATGATAAAATCACCCCGACAGGACATTGAAAAGAGATGTGTCCTTCTTGAAGGCACCACTCCTCAAACACCCTCCACTTACAGTCGTAAAGAGACCTGTTGGAGGAAGCTCTCGCACTCTGAATAGTGTTTATCACTTTCTGAGGGAGTCCCACTGTATTCAGATTGTACCACTTACGGGTCAGGCCCATAGTGCCCCGTGCTCTGGGCGTGGGTGAAGGATCGCCCTCCCCCCCGCCTGAGACAATCTGTCCCTGCGTGGTGGGGGCTGCCATGGCTGCCCGCACAACAGCTGATATATCTCCGCCAGCCCGTATATTGCGGGCTAGGGTGGAAACATCAGAGTAAGTGTGTGGCATTGCTCCTTCACTCTGGCCAGAGTTAAGGGTAACAGAACCAGGGGTGGGAACGTGTACAGAGGACCCGGAGGTCAATCGTGTACGAGTGCGTCCCCGCCTCACGGTGTGTTTAAATCGTGCATTAAAGAGAAACAGCTGTCATTGAGCATTTTCTCCCTTTGCAAACAGACTTAACGCACGCACCCACAGCGGACTCCCGATCCTTGGATGTGGAGTCCAGTCTGCATAGAGTGGTGCACCTTTTGACAGTAATTCTGTCCCGAGGTGCATAACTCCCGGTACCTGTGTCGTTCTCAGAGAGAGGAGACGTCTGCCGCTCCAGGGGATCCGTTTGTGTGCCAGTGTGTGTGACTGGAGACAACGCAATCTCCCCTGGCGGTTCATACACGATATTGTGTTGTCTGTCCTCACGAGGACATGAAGTCCTCTGAGAGAAGGCAGGAAGCGTTTTTGGGCGGGGAACACCGCTAAAAGCTCCGGGTAGTTTACGCGTGCCCGCTGGAAGTCTCTGTTCTAGGGACCTCTCACCGGGCGACCTTCATAAATCCCCTATCAGCCCGTCTGACCTGCGTCCGTGGTGACCACCTTCCGTGAAAGGACTGCACCCGTAGGCGCGTCCCGCACTGGAAAAGTCGGGTGTAGTGCCACTACGCATTTTATAATAACCAAAACTCTCCGTACGCCGTGGCGTTCGGGGTTTAGTTTTATTATGAGGCCCATGTTGAGCGGGTGCTTTACGAGGACATTTTCCTCCGTAATCTGACTCCGCTCGGTGGGCTTTATAGATAAAACCCTTCTTTCTAGGAGAGAGAGAACCTCTCTCCAGAATGTGGGTTGACTCTCTCTGGGTTTGTGAAAACAGATAAATTATAACTGTTTTGAGAAGCCCAGGCAGACATCGTGAGTATCTCCTGCTGTATGCTCCTTAGAGCCAGCTGGGATGTCACTCTTATGGCTCCGACCGGCACTGCGCATGTGCGTGACGGAGGTGCCTTTACAGCTCCAGCCGGTACTGCGCATGTGTGTGCCGGTGGTGCCCTCACGGCTCCAGTCGGCACTGCGCCTGCGCGTGCCGGTGGTGCCCTTAAAGCCCCGGCCGGCACTGCGCATGTGTGTGGCGGTGGCTTCACGGACCCGTCAATAATCCGTCCTTTGAGAGGTGCCGTAGCTGCTCTCAAAAGGGGAAGAATTGGCGGGCTGTCCATTACAGCTCTAGCTGGCACTGCGCATGTGCGTGACGGTAGTGCCCTTAAAGCCCCAACCGGCACTGCACATGCGTGTGGCGGTGGTGCCTTCACAGACCCGTTTATTATCCGCCTTTTGAGAGAGGCCGTAGCTGCTCTCAGAAGGGGATTTATGGTTAACGGACTGTTTATTGTCTTTCTTTTCATTTTTTTTTGAGCTGCGCCCTTGGCCGGAGCCTGGATGCGTCAGCGGAAAATGGTTTATTCAGACAATAACGATGTGACATGTGTCTTATGCGGACTTGAGGATGGCGTTGAGGCATCTCTCGAGGCGGCGGGGACACATTTAGAGCCGGGGAAGGAACTTCCAGCTCCGTCACGGAGGGGAGAAGGAGGGGCTGTCAGGCTGCTCGCTTCTTCTTCCTCGCCTGCTGGCCGAAATTCTGGGTCGGCTGTGCCTGGGCTACAGCCGGAACCGGAGATTTTCTAGACCAACTCGCCCTCGTCTCCTGCCTGGGCGGGGGACTCGGGGCGGGCTGCGCCCTCTGCTGTCCTGGTACTTTGAACCCAGCAGAGCGCGGTGCAGCGTGGGCGAAGGGCCGCCGTTGCAAAGGCCGCGGCTGGACCCTTCGAGGGAGACAAAGGTGGAGAGCCTCGTCTTACTTCTTTTTCGACTCGCACTTCCTCTGCATGGAAGCGAGAGCGGAGCCGAAAATCCCCTCGGGAACGATGGGCATGTCAAGCACATCTTCCTTTTCCCGGTCTGGGAGGTGGGGGAGGTTGAGCCATCTAGCTCTTTCCTGCACCACCATGATCCCCATTACCTTGCCCGTGGCCTGGACGGCGCAGCGTTGGACACGGAGACAAATGTCTGTGACCGCGGCTATCTCGTCCAGAATGGCCGGTCCAGGATTGCTCGACATATCCTCACAGAGCTCCGCTTGGTATGCGGTTAGCATCGAGGAAACGTTCAGAGCCCTGGCGGACAATGCTGCGGCTCTGTAGGCCCGTTCCGTCATGGTAGACTGGAATCGGTCCGTTTTTGCTGGCAGCGTGGGGTTCCTGCTTGGCGGCTGGCCCATCCTCGGTAGGAGGTGGGCTGCCACCAGCGGTTCCATAGGTGGTATGTGGAGCAGGCCGAGCCTCTCCATACCGTCACAGTCAAGGGAGTGGGCACCCTGGATTGAGGCCTTGTTGCTAAAGGGCCGGTCTCTCCACGAGACCGACACCTCATCCAACATCTCCGGGAAGACCGGGAGGAGTTGCCTCTTTGCCCTCGTTGTTTGGGAAAAAAGTTTTCCCTCGTAACGGGACCTGGAGGTCTCCTTGGCCACTTCGGGCCATGGGATGTCTAGTTTGGCCGCAGCGCGCTGACTCACGGCTTGTAGGTCCATACTGAGACAGGGCGAAGCTGGTGTGCTGTCGCCCGGGGGAGCAGCCATCGCTCCCGGCTTTGCAGCCTGAGTAGATGACATGAAGATGTCGTCTTCCTGCTCATCCGAGTCAGACAGGAGGAACTCAGAGGTGTACTCTTCGTCCTCCATGTAGTCTAACTCCAGGACATCTTCCGCGGGTGAAACCATGGTGAGGTCCAGTCGGGAGCCCCAGCTTGGTATAGCGTGGGGCCCCGTTCCCGCGTTTCTTGCCGCCACCGGATCTCGGCCTGATATGGCGCGGGATTCCGGTTCTGCGGGTGCCGCTGTCGGTGAGCCCCAGACCGTAGTGAGGGGCTCCACCTCTGCGGCAGACGCCCCCGTGTCTTGATTGCCGGTCGGCAGATCAGTGGGCATGAGGGGGTCCCGTCCCGACAGGTTAACTTGTTGCGCTAACCTTCGGTGGAGGCTCTTCACGGTGAGGCGGGCACAATGTCCGCACGAGCCGGGGTTGTCGATGGCCTCCTGGGCGTGTTCCAGCCCGAGGCAGGACGAACAGATCTGGTGTGAGTCTGTGCCTGACACTTTCAACCCGCAACCGCAGCGCCGAGCCTCCGAGTTCCTGACTCCTCTGGTGTGAGGGAGAGAGGCGTCCATCTCGTTCGCCGTGAGGCGTGGAGAGGGTCCGCTCATGACAGGTACGTTCGAGAAAAAAGTGTTTACCGATCTGTCTTTAATCCGGGGGAAAAAAGGACAGCGTGGGTCTTTTTCTCTCAAGGATATTACCTGGTATGGTAATATTCCTGTAATCCTTTTCTCCTCCGTGGAAGAGAGAAGAAAAAAGTGTCCTCGCTACCGTGGTGTCGGTAGTGAGGGGAAAAAACACAAGTTAGCGACTGGTGTGTTGCTAACTTGAAGTCAAAACCATACCTTACTCCAGAGGAAGAACGGCGAGGTTGACTATAATACTCCTCTGTGAGAGAATAGGGTAGCCGGCTAACGCCCGTCGACCGAAAATTAGCTTTGGGTTCAGTCTGTGGACTGTTAAGCTAGCCCGGCTACCGTTCGAGATGTGCTCTGAAGCGAGAAGAGGTGTTTGAATGACGCATCCGTCGTGGCGCAGGCTACTTATAGGGGGTGATTTCCCCTGACGTTGACGTCAAGATCACCAGCCAATCAGGATTGGCGTAATGAGATTGATGCTTCTGTTTGCTCCGCGATGAGGCGCATCCCATAGTGAGACATCGAACAGAGTGTTATGAATGAGAACATGTATCCCGCTCGCTCGCTCTACCATACCCACGCACACATGCACGCGTCACGCCCCTCTCTTAAAAGGTAGTGATCTCGTTCTGCATGACCCAAATGTCATAACAATATAACGAAACATCTCGTGAATTTGTTGCAACTGCCTTTTGCCAGCGCTACCCTGACGCCTGTTTTAGAGGTGAGGCGCAGGAGGAAGTAACTTCAATGGGATGTAGCTTAACCCCTGCCTGCCTGCAGGAGGGGTTGTGGTTGAAGCCAGAATGGGTAAAGCTTCGCCTGCGATGAGGACCGTTCCGCGTGAAGCCGGAAGCGCCGCATTTGAGCCAGTGATGCCCTCTCGAGAGACTGAAGGCGTGCGTCAATTGTTTGCGTGAAGAAGCCCATTTCCATTAAGCCTGGAGGAACTTCCGTGGAGCCCGATTTCCTTGTCTTTTCCTCCCGCGTCCGGGTTTGCGGGGCGGCCGGCTGGACCCGCTAGCCGACTGGGCTTAATCCGCAAGACTGCGGAGCTGATGAATAATGCCTGGAGCTGGGACGAAGCCCTGCTGCTGCTTGCGCGTTGACGCCTGGAAGACAGCTGATATAAAAGGGGAGAGCATATATAGAGGGTTTAACAGGTGCGATAATTAGGCTTGTGAGTGGAGGGAAGTGATATGTTGGCTAAGGAGTGGCGCTCCCTGTCATCCAGTGGAGGGAGCGAGTATTGCCATGACGAGCAATACGGAGTGATAGGTCTTCCTGCCTGAACTTGCGCTGAGCTTCATTTGTTGGGTTGTGGTCGGTCAATGTCCTCTTAAAACATGTATTAATATAACTGCTATCTACAAAGATATGATACACTCATGACATGTCTTTTACATATTTGGACTTGATATCTTGAATGTAGCTTGACTTAAAAGAGATTACTTTCATCCACAGCAGCGCCAATTGTATTAAACCCAGGGGCATATGAACGACTTGGCTTGTTAGTTAGGAAATATGAAGTGAGTTTTGACACGGAAACACACTCTATGCTGATGTGTAAAAATTGTATTTGGTGATGTTGAATCTCTCAGTCACAAATGACTCTTTTGATTTGACTTACTACAAAGACAGGCCTGGGGACCACAGTATGTAAGCATCAAATACAATTATCCCAATTGCATGGGAGGGATTTTTACAATACAGCCAAATGCCAATTAAATGTTTGAATCCTTTATTTAGAAATGTGGTCTATTTTGCAAATTCGTCATAAACTTTAGCTCATTGCCAAAGATCAACCAAGCTTAACACATTTAAAACTTATTCTAAAAAATGTAATTTAAAAAAAATATAAGATTTGAGGTTTGTCCTTTATATAGATCGGATATGTATTCTCCACAAAGAAACAGACACTTATTGGTTTGGTTTTGTTTACCCAAATGAGTGAAACAGCTCTCCCCTGGGTACGGTTGGTAACCATCACTCATTTGTGTGGTCAAAAAAGGAATAGCATCTTAACGTGAGGCAAACCAATGAAAACCCAGGTGAAGTTAATTACCACATTTTGAGTTTCAAACGATGGTCTCACATGTGCACATTTCTGGAAATGGAAAGGAAAAAAATGACCTGAACTCTCAACAAGTAAAGTTTAGCTTACAGTAAGTTAAAGACTTTTAGCAAACTATCACGTTGCAACAATGAGTGTTAGCTTGTTTTCCATTGCTGCTAATGTCAGCTAACAGTAGCCTACAGTCAGGGCCGGTTCTCGGCATAGGCAGTATAGGTGAATGCTAAGGGTGCATCAACCCATAGGGGGCGCCGAAAATTGGGGAGAAAAAAGTTAGAAATGACATTTTTTTTTTTTTTTTATATTTCAACAACAGAATTTCCCGATTTTGGATCAACAAAGTACATCTTATTATCTTATACTAACAGAACTACGCCTATAATTGCTGTACAGAGTCCATAAACTATTGCACACCCCCCAAAAATCAAGTTGAACTGCCCCAGCCCCAGTAAAAAACAGAGGTTTATGTGAAATTGTTCTTTTTTTGAAATAATGGTTTTAGTGTGCAATTATAGGTTTTAATTTTGTATTTGTATTCATTTAAAATAAATCAAACTCCCAGCTAAAATCTTGCCTAGGGCAGCAAATTGGTCAGGTCCGACTCTGCCTACAGTGTTTTAGAAAAGCTAGTTAGCTAGCAGTGAGGTATATGTAAAGAGAAGAGGAGTTCTTGGAAGAAATTAACCACCTGGCCTTCACTACAAGTGCAGTTGGGTTTTTTATATAACAAGGAAATGGACTTCTTCATTTGACAGAGAGGAGAATTAACTTTTTACGTCTAAACGTGAGTAAGAGAAAAAAATGTTGTGCCATCTTTTTTCCCCTGGCGGTGAATGCGTACTGTGCACATGTGTGCATGTGTACTCTGCACACTGTGTGGGAGACTAATTGGGGCCATAGTTTTCTTGCCATTTTTTTCACTGATATTGTTTTCGCTACATGTACAAGCATGCTGAAGCTTTGAAAATTGTGAAATTTCTCCCATTTTGCATTTATTGGTTGCGCAGTTATTGGGGGGAGGGGGGGGGTGTGATTTGGGAATGATGTAGGTCTTGTCTGTGTATGCTTTACTGATCAGTAGCTGATCATTGGCCTTTTAAAACTAGGTGCATAGGGAAGTTTTGAAAGTCATGTATGATATGTTCAGTGTTTCTTTCTATGATATTAACTTACATTTGTTGACTGAATTTAATCCCAGAGTTTACTTTTTGCATATCATATGGTATGTACTTATCCACACCACACCACAGCACTACACATCTGAATATGTTAAATGTTTGTAAAATTGCTCATTATCCTCAATCCTTTATAGGCTACTGTGGTTCTTTAGTTGACCTGTGTGTGTGTGCGCGTGCGTGTGCGTGCGTGTGTGTGTGTGTGTGTGTGTGTGTGGGCTGTTGAACCAGATCACTGCTGAAATGGCAACTTGCATGGAAGTTAATTCAAATCACCCTTGGGTCAGAGGGTCTGACATTTATGTTGTGTAATGCTGGATGTTTGTAATGCTGCCTTTTCGAGCCACTGGAAAATATCTCAAATGAAACAATCCAAAAAAGAGAAATGGCACACACTGTTAACACTCAGGCCATAATAAAAAGCCAAAAATGTTGGGTGACTGATTTAACTGGCGAACTGGAACTGACAGCTCGGACCAGTCAGATCCACTACTGGGAAATTGTTATTTGCAAGCATCCAATCTGTTTTCAGAAACAACAAACATATGAAAAAGTCACTGGCTAGCTAAATGTGTGATTGAACTGTGAATGTATGTCTTGATATCAGAAGAAAATCAACAGCCTTACCTTTTCTCTGAAATGCTCTGGGGGCAGACAATAAAACAATACAATTCTGAAAATGTCTTCAAGGACTCAGACAGGACAGATTAAGTGCCTCCCACATACTGTAGGCTTAAAGCAGTAGTACTGTTTCTTGATTTATCTTGAGAAATACACTCTATCCTTTTGTACACACACATATTTTCTCAGGCTATATATAAGTTTAGGTTTTTACAAACAAAGCCCCTCTGTCATCATATGTATTCTATGTAAATACATAGTGTCTACCCACAAAAATTAACTTCTACACACTCAGAGAGTCCTTTACCTCACTGAGCCTCTCAGTCTGACAGGAGAGCTCTCCTCCACCCTGGTTGTAGAAACATATACTTCTTATATCCGTTAGCGCAGCTAGCACCAGATTCTAATAACAACAGCGCCGGTACCAGTGCGCCCTCTCTCTCCCTCGCTTGCTCCCACGCTTGCACTTTGGCTGTGAGCTGTGGGCGCCTGATAAGCCAACATCCCCCACTTTCATCACTTACAGCGCCCATCGTACAAGGCAAATGAAAAGTGTAACCGGGGTGAAAAGGGTGTTACATTTACTTAATTATGAATGTTGTTACATCAAGGCCGAAAATTAGGATGAGCGCCAACGGTCAAAAATGTTTTTTCCCTCCCAGAGCTACCAGAGCAGCGCCCCCAGATTTGGCGCCCAAGGCGACCGCCTATGCCAAAAATCGGCCCTGCCTAGTACATACAGTGGCAATGTCTCAAGATTTAGCAAAAATACACCTTTATTGAACATACAGTAACACAAATACTACAAATCCACATAACAAACAATCAAAAATGAAAAAGGGTCGTCACTTATCATTATTTAAAAAAAAAAAATGTAAAGTAAAAAAAAAGGGGGTACCTAGCAGCGGCGCGCATATTTCAGCAGTGGCGCTGCACCGCCACTATTTGTATATAGGGGAAACACTGAAGAGCATTAAGCTTAACAGAGTGGACAGTCAAATACCTCCTGAGAAAGCATCACTGTACTGGCTAAACACTAAATTATATTTAAGAGCATTATTCAAAGGTGACATTTTACTCATAGGCACGTTCAGTGTAGACGTGTTGATGTTTGTGTGTTTACCATACTGTCAGCAATGAATTTATTTGATCACTGAAATCAGCCCAGTTGTTTTTGATGTGTTTATCCAGCATTTTTGGCCATGTATCAAACTATTTAAAACATAATAATGTGAATTTCAAAAGGATTCCTCAACTCCAATATTCTCCCGCTCTTCTGACACTGCTGTGTCTATTTCAAACAAAAACTATTTGGGTACTTGATCGAAATGTTACACCTGTTCATCAAAGAACAGTTTTTCTTTCAAGTGTGTTTTTTCTATTGTCTCTAATACATGATAAAACTAGGGCTGCACCAATTGTTCAGTATCAGAATGGGCTATTATCGGTATTGCTAACAGACAATAATGTATTGGTGCATCCCCATTCAAAATATCTTCTTAGTAGTCACAGTGTCTGTTCTGTTGAAAAAGTGCAGCAAATAATGTATTCATAGTCAATTAATTACTGGATTAATTATTTATTAATATACCAACATTTTGCTAGTGGCAAGGTCTATTTCATGCCACTGTTATTTAGGTCCTTTTCAGTTTTTTAAACAATCCATGGGGCTTCTGGTCACTTTTGAAAAGAATTACACTTTTCAAAGCCTGCTTTTTCCCATTTTTTCCCCCTGAAGCTGAGTTTTTGGAACAGGAGGCAGCTTGTGTGACCCTTAAACACACAGAGCCATATGGAAGCGTCACCGAAATGTATTTTACGCCCCAGTGAGAATGCAACTATAGAGAGAAATCAGACGTGAGGGAAAACAAGTGCAGTCCAAATATAGATCCTTATTATTCTTTACGAGTAATAAGGGTCACATTAAACCTCTTAGGCCACTTTGCCAAATATCGCCCCATTTTCCTTACACATCACACACCACTCCGATAATGACAAAAATGCATCCGAGTGTGGGTGTAGGGTTCGAGTACATTTGTATCCTTATGTGGAATAAATTGTTGTTCTAAGAGAAAATAAAATCTCCACAGGGAGGATATTTTGTTGTGCAACCAATTCGGGGCTGCATTAGGTTAAAAGGAAGATTCATGAATAATTATAAGGGTTGTAGTTACAGAATAGTTTTATTTAAAGAAAGCAGGGATGGACCATATCTTATTATTTACAATAAAACCATCATCATTTTTATATAATGTCCCACATCGATAGAGCTCATGAATGCAGCTTTTAATAACACTGTCATTCTTTAAGTGCTATTATAAATAAATTAGGCTGTGTATCACAATGCTTTTCCTGTATCTGTACACCTTGCAACAAGTCATACAGTTATAGCATGCACAGCTGAAATAATAGTAAGATAGCCACAAGCTACATGGTTGAGAAGTTGTTCTCAAAAATAGGAGCGACAGACTGGCTTTCGACACTAAGGCTCAAATGTTTTATGAAATGCCCTGGTCCCTTTATTGACTTGCTGAACAGAGTAAACTCAGTTAGCAGCTCATCTGCCAGCAGCACAGGGCTCTTACTTTTCTCTCTCCCTGTTTGCCCACTGACAAGTTATTATACAGTCATCGCCGTCTGTCACTGAGTGAAACAAGGGTACCTTTTTGTATTTGACAACAGTTACAGTAAACGTCAGTTGTGTTGTATATTTTGTTGTACTATTTATATTCATTATATATTCTTCTTACCGTTTAGTTTACAAACTGAAGAACTGAGAATTACATTTTATTTAGGTTTTACTGAATATTTGAAGGTAAACTGTAATGTTATTGATGAAACACAGAATGAGACTATAATAACATCTGCAATTATATGTTCTTGAAATAATAATTAAATATTTGCGTGGCCCTATTTTGTCATAGCATCCAAACTATTAATACCAAATATACCATTATATTACTCTAGGGCCCAGCCTGTCCTCCAAAAAACGACCAAGTAGGTTGATTGTTCAAGCAGCTTATTACAACCTAGAATCACGTTTTGAAAGTTTTCCACCTCTAGTGGTCGTGTAAGAAACAACAATTTGCGGCATATGGGCTGATGCTCCCGTTGATTGCAAATGCTCTGGTGGGTCGTAACAACCTGTGTATATATAATTCCCCTGACTTTCAAATGATTTTACAGTGATATCTGCCGTACTCATCAACTAAAAAACATCAGTGTATCCTTGTTAATTACACAACATTAATTGTTTTAAATTGTGTTTTTCCGTTTAGATTCTAAGAGACACATTTCTTTTTCCAGAGTTTTGGAAAGCCGGAAATATTACGCTACAAATAATATTCAGCTATCGTTGAAGGTCGGTGATTGGATGTCTTAGTCTCAATGCACGTTCGGATCAGGGTTTCCGTTAGCCGGTAATTAACGGTTTTTAGCTGGTAAAATTTATTAAAAACCGGTAAATTCAAAACCTGCCGGTCAAAATGTCTGGTAATAATTAGGGAGGCTCCGATCGATCGGCCGCCGGTCATTATCGGCCGATATTCACTCTTAATAGTTTGATCGGTGCTCTCTATAAAGGCCGATCAGGAGAGCTGGATCTGATCGATATGGACATAAACGCGAGTGAAGTTTAACCGGACGCGAGAGAGAGATCAGATCAGCTGCTGAGTCTGACCGAGACACGCAGCTCTGCATTATCACCTGAAGCCCCGCCCTCTGTTTAGCGAGCTGCAGGAGCTGCATGAGAAACTGACGTGCTGTCAGGAGAGAGAGAGAGGATCCGTTTCTCCCGTGTTATTATTCAAATGTAATGTAAACTTTTGAATAATGTACGTTATCTACTACAAGTAGTTTGTTTGAATGTAATACTTATGTTGTTTGTTGTTTGTGGAATCATTTATTGAAAAATGAATCTGAATTTTTCGATCTGTTAAGATTATAAACTGAAGCAATATAAAAATGAGCCCCGTGAACTGAGTTTTAAACTGAAGCATATCTGCTCATAGTCCGGTAATTACATGCTAACGGAAACTCTGCTACACAACTCTTATTATTATTGAAATATGACCGGTAAGTTTCAAATTAGTCCGGTAAAATAAATTCTGCCCGGACATTTGACCGACGAGAAAAAATCCTAGCGGAAACCCTGGTTGGGATATGTTGTAAAAAATACAAAAACATTAAAAAAAGAAAATAATACTTTAATCCGAGTGTGCTTGCTTTTCTCTTTGGAAGTCATCACATAAATGCATTGTAATAAACGGTTTGGCTGCATTACATATTACACATCTGCCATAGTTCTCTATTTATAGATCCCTGATTAGAAGACCTTTGGACAAACTGGAAGAGCTATGCAACAAAACAACGAAACTGAATACGTGACGTGGATCATAAATATATCAGCAATTAAACAACATCTTCAATTTCTCTTCACACAATTGTCTCCTTGGAGTATCAATACTCATTTGGCTGACTTTTATATTTTATCCAATTGGTAGATAGGCTATATTTACCCCATAACAGTGCACAGCTGATATAATGGGACTTGAATTAAAGAATGTAAATACTGAATAGTCAGGGGTTTTAGGGGATGGGAGACACATCTATGGAATCAGCATTTCAATAGCTTACCATTAAATGACGGATATACCTTTCTGTCTGTGATGTTTTACAAATCAGATATTAACATGTACTAAAATATGTGAAAGAATATAGCAATATCCTGTAAAATGATGTGAAAACATGAATACAACTACACATCTTCAGATGTTATACATACATAAGTGTCCTACACTAATAATACAAAGTTATTATGGCATTGTATGCTGTGTGTACCTTATTTGTAACATCTTCAGAAACCCTCCTGAACTCATCAGGTTCAACACAATGCCTTTCATCTTATTTATCAGAGAAAGAAACAGATACCAGCTCTGTCGCTCCCAACCCAGTTTCACAAAAAATGTGCTAATAGCTACGTTGGCCCACAGGGCCTAACCGTTAAATGACTGAACATCATTTTTCTCCCTATTTTACAGCACCCCAATTTGGTGATTCTACCCAGTTAGGCATATTCACATAGCTTAGGCCAAGTGGTCTTTATAACAATTGGTTAGTCCCTTCTGTAACAGAATGACACGCACATAAAAATTCACTGAAGCCAATGTTTAAAGGTTAACAGTTGAGAGCACAACCTGCTTATAATATTCAAACTGACATGATGTTACTCTCCAGATTGAGACCTCTCCAACAATGTTTTGTGTTTACTCTTACGACCAAGTTTACATTTTGTCATTTCCTCCACACAGCCTTAGCCCAGGGTTACTTTCCACTGAACCAGTGTGCGAAAAAGTACACGTCCCACCGTCCGGGACGTGTTATTTACAATATCGGACAAGTAGATCTTTCAATTGACTTGTCCGGCGGACAAGTGACGTTTTTCGCCCCGATTTATTGACAAATGATTGATAAATTCAGTTTACAAAAGGCAGAACTCATTCGCAAATTGTCCGTGTCAGCCATTGTTCGTTTAGAAATGTTAGTTTCGGTTCTGCTTGTCGATTCATAAGGAAATGCATCTCGCCGCTTTCTGTACAGTTAGACGGGGCGGGCGGGAAGTGTAGCACAGTGGCAGGGTTGGGAAGCAAAACTCGGTTCCGAGTAGGAACAAATAACAATTGTCCGCTCCCCAGATTAATAAGAGTTGTGAGGACAGGAGGCGAGGCCGAGCCCCGCGGACCGCAGCTCTCTCTTTATGCTCCGTATCAGCTGATCGCTGCACGTTGCAGCTCAGCGTCTCTCTCTCTCTCTCTCTCTCTCTCTTTCTACACACAGCGGATCCGCTGCCCGTTTAACAGCCTGATCTTTGTCAAACTTTCTTATGTTCTTTCTCTAACACGTAATGAAGGTTATTAAGCGTTTTAGCTCCTGTGTTGTTAATATTGACCACCATTTCCTTTATGAAGTGAAGCAGCCTCCCTGTCTGTGTCCTCGCGCTGTCCTCACATCCCCGGACCCCCAGACTCGGAGGAGCGCAGGTATGTCAGTATTGTTTATGAAGCAGGGTATAGAAAGTACATTATTGAAATGCTATTTATACTATTTATTTACTTTTACAAACAGTGAGTAGGTGGGCAGCTGCAGCATGTGTATTGCAGGACATGTGTAAGCGTGCAAGCGTCTTTGAGTTGTAGAAAAGCGCTAGGCCTATAGGCTATAAATATAATAATAATAATAATAACTTTATTTGTATAGCACCTTTCATACAGGGGATTGCAGTTCAAAGTGCTTTACATCAGTAAAAAATAAGACATAAAATCAGTGTAAAACAAGCAGCAAGAGCAAAGCATAAAGTGGGATAAAATAATTAAAAATAAAAACATGGGGAATAAAACATAGAGAAATAGTGCAATGTCAATCACAGAGAATAGTGCAGTATAATAGTGTAAAATCAGCTTTGGTAAAGAGAGGTTTTAAGCTGCCTTTTAAAAATGCCTAATGTATTGGCTTCCCTAATATTGTTGGGTAACGTGTTCCACAGTTTTGGGGCGTACAGTGTGGCAGCTTTTCACGGCTCCCCCTGGTGGATCCATGATCCATTGCAGCTGGTTTCATTATAATTAAATGTATTTATCAAGGGGGCGTTTCAAATCCTGCGGGGGGGTTTTACTTTTCAGCAGGGGCCCACCCCGTGCCGATCACGGACCCGCACGGGTAGGCATCTGAAACGAAGCGCTACATCTGTAGTTTACAAAGGCTGCATCTCTCTTTTTGAGATAATAATAATGTATTATTATTATTATTATTATTAGGCCTATGTGTTGGACATGTGTGGTTGGACTGTGTCTCACAGGCAGGTTGCAGTGTAACATCAGAGGAGACTGGGCCAATTGTACATTCTCAAACTGCACCACTTAGAACTAACTAAACAATGTAGAGATTATTTTTATATAATTGTATTCAATAACCGTAAGAAATTAAACAGTATGAAGTGATTTGTAAATAGGAATACAGATTTGACTTAATGTTTTCATAAATATATTTTTCTCCCAGTTTGTCATGGGACTTATTTTTACCCTCTCAAAAAACCGGAATCGACAACCGAAAATAACCGGAATCGAAAAGCAGAACCGGAATCGTTAAAATCCAAACGATACCCAACCCTATGTGTGATGCAGTAAAAGCTTACCGCTCACTTACGTTAGCGGTGTTGTAAAAACCGTGGGAAAGTATAAAATACGATTATGAAGAAGAAGATTCCAGTGGCCCCAATTTTTGTCCATTCTGGACAAGTGAAAAATGTATTCGGACAAGTAAATTGCCAAACTCACTTGTCCATGGACAAGTACTCTCTAAAAACTTTTTCTCACACTGTGAACCCTCTGGAGGCTCAACCTCAACAATACAACTATTACTTTTACCATTACTTATCAAGTTCTAGACTTATGTAATTATCATAACCAAACGAAATATGGACTATTTGACGCTTATGCATTGTACCATGAACCTGTATACACCTGTAACAGTCAAAGACAGGCAACTGAGGAGTTGGAAAGGTAGTTTCTGAAGATGTTACAAATAAGGTACACACAGCATTAGGGTTGGGTATCGTTTGAATTTCCACGATTCCGATTCCGATTCTACTTTTCGATTCCGGTTCTTAACGGTTCTCGATTCCGATTCTTTGAGGGGCATGGTACAAAAATGATACATGCTTCTTCCACCAAAAAATTACATTTATTCGAGAAACTTTTACACAGGTTAGTTTAAAGTAATATTCACATTAATCAGTCTGTTTATATTCACTGCTATGCAACTTTAACCTGAGAACCACTGAAGCTACAACAGTGCAACAGTCCAACTTTTAAAAACAGTTCTTGTTGAGAAAAACAAGCATATCTGCCTTCTCAGGCATACCGGGAAGAAATGTTTGAACATTTTGAAGTAAAATGCTTCAATCTGGTGCACACGCAGAATCAACACACTCTCACTCCCTAAGCGTCCAATAGCGACGTTTGGTCAGTGTCCGTGGCGTCCAATTGTGACGCTCCTAGGCTCCTTCAGCGTCATAAAGGGACGCAAATAGCTTTCAACTGATTGCAATGTATTCCCATCTGCGTCGGGATGTGACGCTCATGGAAGCACGGCATTCGTTTATGTCGGCTGCCCTTAAAGGTAATGTGAGCGTCCATTCCCAGGAGTAAAGGATGGCAGAAGACACTACACTACCCAGAATCCCCAGCTATCGTTTGGACTACACCATGTGCTCTTGACAAACCCCGTGATAGTCCTCAAGCTCTGTGATTGGAGAGTGTGCTCCGAGGGTTAAGCCGATTCTCGAACAGCACTTGAAATGGGATGGAACCACGGCAGACTGTCCACAACTGGATTTGAACGGGTCCACCGCGTCCCCCCTCCCCCACCCCGTCCCCAGAACTACACATGCTGGCTATTCTGTTTCGCAACATGTTCTCTATGGCACGTCTCTACTAGGAGTTGTAGTTTTAAAAGACGTTTTCGTATTTCCCATAATAAGAAGTTGCCAGTATTAAACTGTGTACATCCCTGGAGGTTTAGGGAACAGGAAACACTCACATTTAAAACATATAATTAATAAATGGGTGAAAATGGCTTGTGCCCATTATGGGCAGCATTAATATATATACACACATGCCAGCTAAGGTCAGGAGAGCTTTATTTAACAGCTGGTCTTATGTGTGTGACCCCTGTGATAACATTACATTACATTAATTGATAAGCCTGAAACATGCACTTGTCAAGGTTCAGAGGCACATTGTGCAAATATGGCAGTAGCCATCGATCAGCTTAAGATAAGATATACTTTATTGATCCCAAGTTGGAACATTTGCGTTACATCAGCATGTGTAACAGTTAAATATGCAGTTGTGTTTATTTGAAAATCATTTAGTATAATCACATAAATTCTGTGTTTTATATTCAACAATTCTGTGTTCTTTATTTATTGATTGTTCAATACCTGACAAGGCCGGAGATGAAATATCTACATACATCTTATAAGAGTACAACACATTATGTATAATATCAGTTAAAATAAGTGCTTCAACATAGTTAACATTGCTGGAGGTATGCACAAATATTGATAGATGTCTTGTAATGCACTATTGAGGAACCTGCAACCCAAGTTTTTCATTCAGTGCAGAACTACACCACAGTTGTGTAGGCCTATATGATATGTCAATAAACCTTAGAAAATCTTGAAATCTTGAAAGGGATGTGCAAAATAGTCATTACATACAGTCTTTAATTAACAATTAGTAGAGAATAACGAGTAATGAATATACTTTATAGGGATCGTATTAATATCTAATAATAAAAATATTGAAATTCAATAACATGCTTTAACCACCAGGTGTCCCTTTATATCAGCTGTGCACCTTTATGGTGTAAATACAGCCTATCTACCAATTGGATCAAATATAAAAGTGAGCCGAATTAGTGTTGATACTGCAAGGAGACGTATTGTGTGTGAAAAGAAATGTAAGATGTTGTTTAATGGCTGATATATTTATGATCCACGTCACGTTTTCAGTTCCTCATTTTTGTCTTCTCATCAGGGCTATAAATACAGAACTACGGCAGATATGTAATATTTAATGCAGCCGAACCGTGTATTACAATGCCGTTATGTGATGACTTTCAAAGAGAACAGCAAGCACACTCGGAATAAGGTATTATTTTATTTTGGTCTGTTTTCCGGTAATTTGTTAATGACGATGTGCTGTGAGATGTGAGACTGGAATTGCAGCAGTGGGAAAAACGTAGCTATCTTTAGATGCCGATTTTGTTCAAACTAATATAGTTTAGGCTGTGGGACAACACTATACATTGGACGCGGGGAAGGGGTAGGCAATAAAAGATAACACGCATTAAACAAGTTACAAACATAACAAGAAATAATATCGATAGCAGCGTCCCTAAAGCAACGCAAGCCTTGGTACAATGAAAACGTCGCGATTTCCTGAAGTAATCTTCGTAAAAACTAGCAAACTAAAGATCATGTACATCCACTGCACACATAATCTGAAATAACAACTCATAATTCTCGCATCAAATGACATCAAAACGCATTTTAATGGCCAAACTAACTTTAAAATAGGCATTTTCTACCGAGAATAAAACGAATTTCGGCCATGTTTTCTTTTTCTGCAGGGAGAAATTTGAAGATCACGTGACATAGACGCCAGCCATCAGAATGAATGGTGAAAAAAACGGGGTTTGTCAAACAGAGCACATGGTGTAGTCCAAACGATAGCTGGGGATTCTGGGTAGTGTAGTGTCTTCTGCCATCCTTTACTCCGAAAAAAGATTTGTTTCTCCGAATCGAAGGGGAAATACAAAAGCATTGCACACAATTTAAACCAATCAATGTTGTGTAATTAACAAGGATCATCTGGTGTTTTTTAGTCGATGAGTAGTGCAGATATCACTGTAAAATCAATCGACAGTAAGAGGAGTACTTACTTCCGGGTGTAAAATTCTCCGTTATCCAATGGGAATGGATGCTCACATTGCCTTTAAGGGCAGCCGGCATAAACGAATGCCGTGCATCCATGAGCGTCAAATCCCGACGCAGATGGGAATACATTGCAAGCAGTTGAAAGCTATTTGCGTCGCGTTTATGAGCGCTGAAGGAGCCTAGGAGGCGTCGCTATTGGACGCTTAGGGAGTGAGAGTGTGTTGGCAGAATTACTAGAGACTAGATCTAGGGGGTACAACTCTAAACACCCATATGAAAAAGATCTGTTTACATTTTAATAATTAAATAACAAATAGCCTACATGTAACGCATTTTATTTTTGTTGTTCATTCATATCTTATTTTACTATTTTATTTATGCATATTTTTTTATCTCTCCAGTTTAAAACGATATGTCTGGTTTACTGTCCTATAGTTTACATTGGAATGATTTCAAACCTGTTTTATCCCAATAATTATAAAAGAGTGCCTTGGAAATATGTGTTTACATAAATTGTGATCATAACGTTTGAGACCCACTGAGATAAAGTGAACTATCTAAACACTGACAGTCCTTTACCTCACTGAGCTGAAGTTATCAGCCTCTCAGTCTGACTGGAGAGGACTCTCCCTCCACATCATTGTAGAAACATCTTCTTCTTCCGTAAGAGCAGCTAGCACCAGATGCTAATAACAACAGCGCCGGTTCCAGTGCACCCTCCCTTTCTCCCTCGCTCACGCGCACTTTGGCTGTGAGCTGCAGTTGCCAGATAAGCCAACATCCCCCATTTTCATCACTTGCAGCGCCCATCGTACAGGGCAAATGAATAGTGTAACCGGGATGAAAAGGGTGTTACATTTACTTAATTATGAATGTTGTTACATCAAGGCCGAAAATTAGGATGAGCACCAACGGTCAAAACATTTATTTTTTCTCCCAGAGCTCTCAGCGCAGCGCCTCCACAGATCTGGCGCCCTAGGCGAACATTTATAATGCCAGTGCGACGGGCCGGCCCTGGTCTCAGGTTACACTGTAGGAAATGTAGATACAACGCTACATTTCTCGCCCCGCTGCAGTCATGCAGTAGGCTACGGAGAGCGGCGAGAAACATTTCCTCAGGAATCGAAAAGCGGAACCGAAATTCACATTTCTAAATGATGCCGTTGGAATCGACATGTTGGAACCGGTTCCGAACCGGAACCGGTTCTCGGTACCCAACCCTACACAGCATACAATGCCATAATAACTTTTTATTATTAGTGTAGGACACTTATGTATGTATAACATCTGAAGATGTGTAGTTTTGTTCATGTTATCACATCATTGTACTGGATATTGCTATATTATTTCAGATGTTATAGTTCTACACATTCATATTTGATCTGTACAACTTAACAGACAGAAATGTATATACTAGGGCTGTCAGTCGATTAAAATATGTAATCGCATGTTTGTCCATAGTTAATCGTGATTAATCGCAAATTAATCGCACATTTGTTATCTGTTCTAAATGTACCTTAGAGGGATATTTTTCAAGTTTTTAATACTCTTATCAACATATGAGTAGGGTTGGGTATCGTTTGAATTTCCACGATTCCGATTCTACTTTTCGATTCCGGTTCTTAACGGTTCTCGATTCCAGTTCTTTGAGGGGCAGGGTAAAAAAATGATACATGCTTCTTCCACCAAAAAAATTACATTTATTCGAGAAACTTTTACACAGGTTAGTTTACAGTAATATTCACATTAATCAGTCTGTTTATATTCACTGCTATGTAACTGTAACCTGAGAACCACTGAAGCTACAACAGTGCAACAGTCCAACTTTTAAAGAACAGTTCTTTTTGAGAAAAACAAGCATCTGCCTTCTCAGGCATACAGGGAAGAAAGGTTTGAACATTTTGAAGTAAAATGCTTCAATCTGGTGCACTTTAAGCAGAATTACTAGAGACTAGATCTAGGGGGTACAACTCCAAACATCCATATGAAAAAGATCGGTTTACATTTTAATAATTAAATAAGTATGTGAGCATAACCAGTAACCAGGGTTGGGAGGGTTACTTTGTAAATGTAATCAGTTACCGATTACTGATTACATGGCTCTGAAAGTAATCCGAATACAGTTACAGTTACGTGTCTTAATAAAGTAACGTAATCAGATTACTTTTAGATTACTTTTGGATTACTTTCTTTTTACATCACAGATGGGTATGTTTTGGTGAACAGGAGACACAAAAAGCAAAAGGAAACTGAACGTGTTTTTACTGTTTTAATGGCGTATCAAGAGCACAACTGAAACATCACATCTGAAACGATGTAACAACATAATACACTTGTTGGGGATGCAGCTTGGGATGTGAGGAGAGGGACACGGCTTAGAACGGGCGTGTCGCCTTCTGTCCTGCCAGTGTTGGCAGGACATGAATTAAAATGTCGAACTCGGACTTCATTTTAAGGACATTTCGGCCAGGGGTGTAGAGCTATATTTGTTTAAGCACCGGATCGGCAAAACAGGAGAGTGTGTGCACCAGTCTGCCTTGATCTATGAATTCATGTCCGTGACACTCACAGTATTTGCTGCCCACAGCTGTTTTATAGAAGGAACACCTCCTTCACTTCATGAAATCTCTGCAGCACCAGGAGGCAGCGGGAGGGTTAACTCGCGCCGAGCAGTGCCTTTCACGCACCGCCTTCACTGTGTATACCTTCAGAAATAATCATTAGTAAGGCTAAAGAGCGACCGCAGGCTGATGTGTTTTAACCACACACACCTATATATACACACACGCGATTTAAACGCAGACTTTTGTTCCTCCATGTTTCGTTGTTATTGTTTCACTGAGGGAGCGGACCCGCGATATTTTTTCAAACTCTTTTTTGGTCCATCTGCGGCGGTAATAGGTTTTGTGGGCTGTGATGATTCGGCTGTTACTACTTGAATATTAAATGTTGAGAGGAAATCTTTCCACCAATAATTCCAATAAGTAATCCAAAATGTATTCACTTCAGGTTTACGTAAGTAACTGTAATCAGATTACTCGTTTTTCAAATGTAACGCGAGCTGAATACAGTTACTTGATTTTTGTATTCTGATTACGTAACGCCGTTACATGTATTCCGTTACAACCCAACCCTGCCAGTAACCTACCATAGCCAATAACAAATACATGTAACGTATTTTATTTTTGTTGTTCATTCATATCTTATTTTACTATTTAATTATGCATATTTTTTGTATCTCTCCAGTTTAAAACGATATGTCTGGTTTACTGTCCTATAGTATACATTGGAATGATTTCAAACCTGTTTTATCCCAATAATTATAAAGGAGAGCCTTGGAAATATGTGTTTACGTAAATTGTGATCAAAACGTTTGAGACCCACTGAGATAACTTAGACTAAAGTGAACTATCTAAACACTCAGAGTCCTTTACCTCACTGAGCTGTAGTTATCAGCCTCTCAGTCTGACTGGAGAGGACTCTCCCTCCACATCATTGTAGAAACATCTTATTTTTCCGTTAGAGCAGCTAGCACCAGATGCTAATAACAACAGCGCCCTCCCTTTCTCCCTCGCTCACTCGCACTTTGGCTGTGAGCTGCGGTTGCCAGATAAACCAACATCCCCCATTTTCATCACTTGCAGCGCCCATCGTACAGGGCAAATGAAAAGTGTAACCGGGATGAAAAGGGTGTTACATTTACTTAATTATGAATGTTGTTACATCAAGGCCGAAAATTAGGATGAGCCCCAACGGTCAAAACATTTTTTTTCTCCCAGAGCTGTCAGCGCGGCGCCTCCACAGATCTGGCGCCCGAGGCGAACATCTATAACACCAGTGCGACGGGGGTGTCGGCATAGATATATGTAAACACTAGATGGCTCATGGGAGATTTTCCAGCGTAGCTGACCGGCCGCCATCTTGCTACAGTCAACAGGTACTCTGATTCGCGTTATGGTAGCTGTTGTCAGGTGAGTGATCTGCACAAAAATACTCTTAACTCACTGAAATCTTGACTGATTTACAAACGGTTTGGTTTATTATAAACATGATTAGCATGGCTTTGATACAGGATGCTTGGACATGTTGAAATTGCAGCTTTTCTTTGTGTATGTGGTTGTATTTATTAGCTGGCTAATAACAAGAGGCTGTCAGTGAGACCTAGTATTACAAAGTTCACCCAGCAACTTTACACCAGTGGGAGAGGCAGAACTGCTCTTTCTTTTCAACATAACTTAAGTTACACATGATTTCTTCCAAGTGGTTTGGCTTGTTAAAAAAATCTTGCATTATGATACAGGAATTTGCTGGCTTTGTGTTTACAGAAGTACCTGACTATGCCGGACTTTTGTGCAGCCTACGGATGCTCCAATCGCCGCTGTCTGGAAACAAGAACCCGTGGGATCACCTTTCACGTGTAAGATATGACAATATTATGACTACAATTAGGATAATCGTTAATTACTTAGTGGATGTATGTACATTACAAGTCCTGCTACACAGGATCAGTGGGGCTATGTGAGATAATAGTATTGCAAGATTGTTGTTGACCCAGCCTCTTTAGAATATGTTGTTTCCATTTCTTTACACAATTATTTAATGTTTCTATTGGACACCTTTTTTATTACTCTTAGTGTGGTTGTCTTATTCTTAAAGTAGGCTATACATACATGCATACATACCAAAAATATGAAAATTTCGGTGTGTATTTTTGTCCTACCCTTAATGTTAAAGGAAAGAAGGGAGGAACATGTTGACAATAATTTATATATCTGGCTACCTTTCTCATGTTTTTAAGGTTTCCCAAAACCAAAGAGAGGAGGAGGCAGTGGGAATTCGCCCTAAGAAGGGACGGTTTTGTTTCCTGTGACAGGACACTGCTCTGCAGTGAGCACTTCAGGAGTGAGGAATTTGACCGGACAGGAGACGCAGCACTATGTTCCCCACATATGTTTATGTTTGCTCAGTCTAATAAACCCATAACATGGTTGTGAAAGAATACCAAAGCTGAGGCTGGACGGTGATTGATTGTTGGTGTGCCATGTGTTCTTCTTAATAATAATAATACATTTATTTTGGGGGGCCGCCTTTCATAACCCCCAAGGACACATAGGATAGTTTATGTTTAAATTGTTCCCTATATTGCATAGGGGCAATATAGGGAACAATTTAAACAGTGGATTTTGTGATATATCAGCCGGGGTGAGACAAGACAAACCACAAATGGACTACAGAAGGACACAAAAGGACACATGGTACAGTTTATATTATTCTTGGTCTTTTTTTAATAACATATTTCAAAGGTTCTGGATTTGTTTACAAATCTAGAAACTAAATACAAAACTAGGATGATATGAAGATCTCATGTCAAAAATATTTGTGATAAATTAGACAGAACTGGCCTGTCTGTGAGCACATTTTATGTTGGTTTGGTTCTTCTGATAAAGGTGTGAATATCTAAATAATATACCAACATATGCTATTGTCATTAGTTGTGTCCCTGTTCTTAAAGCTAAGGCATTGCTCAATTAACAACTCTTGGTTTACAGAGTGGTAACATGAGACCGATTTGTATATATAAAATATAAATGTATTTTAATTTTATAATTTATTTGAAATATTAACAATATAATAAAATAAATGGAAATATATACACTGGCAAATATTTAATATAAATACCTTGTGTGTGTGTGTATAGCTATTGCTTTATCTGATTAATGTTATTTTCATATGAAAGTCCATGATTATAAGTATGCAGTATCATAACTACATCTTTGATGTTAATAAAAAACCAAACCGTTTGAAAATTGGTTGAAAATTGAGCAAGCTATGGTTATTTAAATAGTAAACCATAATGTTATGAATGAGAGAACTGCCTGTAGCAAGATGGCGGCCAAGTGGCAACGTCGGTCTCAATTGGCCAGCAGCGCGGGTGAGTCATCTAGTGTTTATATATATCTATGCCTGTGACTACCCGATCCGTCACCCTGCCCGATCGGTTCTGCGCATGTGCGAGAGGGTCCGCCATGTTGGACAACTCCGGACGGCCCGATGGGTACTGCGCATGTGCGAGATGGTCCGGAAGTCCGGACGGCAACCCAAGATGGACACTTGACACAGTGGCTTTTAGCAAAGCTCAAAAAGAAAAACCGAGAGAGATGAGTTATTGTTATTACAACGTGACTTCACTATTATTTAACAACTCTTTTTATTGGGTTCTTTTATTTGGGGTTAAGTACTTTGTCAGAATAAGTGAGAAATAGATTTAACTTCTGTTAGACAGCTATCATACTGAATAAATATTTACTGTGAATGTATGCAAAAATGTATGGCATATGGCTGTCTAACAGAAGTTAAATTCATTCCTCACTTATTCTGCCAATGTACTTAACCCCAAATAAAAGAACCCAATAAAAAGAGTTGTTAAATAATAGTGAAGTCACGTTGTAATAACAATAACTCATCTCTCTCGGTTTTTCTTTTTGAGCTTTGCTAAAAGCCACTGTGTCAAGTGTCCATCTGGTGTTGCCGTCCGGAGTTGTCCAACATGGCGGACCCTCTCGCACATGCGCAGAACCGATCGGGCACGGTGACGGATCGGGTAGTGACAGTGACAGACGGGCTGCAGTCGGATAGTTTAAAAATCAGCTCCTAAATTCTAACCCTATCGTCTATTCCTTGACCTCTGAGTGAAACGTCACGGGGTTAAGGGATAGTGGATAGGAGAATTCAAAAGGACTTAGGAGAAGAGACTGCGGTACTTTAGAGAATCCGAATGCACTTTCACTATCGGACGTGTTTATGATGCGCCAGCGGACGTCATTGTGTGCGTCTGCTGCTGTGGGGGAACTATGGAAACTACAGTTTTCTATACAGCGGACTACAACATGGATGTTCAATAAGAACGAGGGACTACTGTGAACTCATCTAGAGACTCTGCACCGTGCTCTGATGCTGCTGCTTTGCTTTATGAACGTGGACAACAGAGAAACATATTCTTCAGGACCAAAGTTGGAATTTAAATAAAAAAGGAAAGTGAAACTTCTGCTCGTCACCCTCTCCCTCCGGTTCACATTAATACAAATGATCCCAATACGTATGATTGTATGAACTAAAGATCTTAAAAATCAATACAGATGTATTTATTATAAACGTTAGTCCTTAACATCTATCACTGTGTATATCACCATTCAAACATCTTTTAAAAGTTGAACAAACCCCACACAGCTCAGTAAAGACTGTGAGATGTTGACTTTATTTGATCATTTCAGTAAAAACTAACGTTCATATTTCTCTCTTTGATTA